>JAJOOR010012817.1:0-36306 GCA_036250505.1 Solanum acaule
ACCATACCTCGTTCATTCATCAACTTCAACCATTCCATTGCCTGCTCCCTACGCCCACCCTTGCTGTAGACATCAATCAGAGTCCCATAAGTTGAATTTATAGGCTCGACTCTCCTTTCCCTCATTTCACCCCACAGTCTCTCAATCTCATCCCACCTCTGTGATTTCCCAAGAATCCTAAGTACAATATTATAATGTATAACATTCAATTCATGGCATCCTCTTCTCTTAAACCACTCAAAAATCTCCATTGCTCGTTGCCACTCCACCTGCTCCTTCAATATAATAGTCCTTTCTTTTTTAGTCAAACTCTTTTCCCATGGTTTTAATGCCTCATCCAAATTACTAACCGTCTCCAAAGCTTCCAGCATAACAGGAATACATCCTCCATATCTGGCCCATTTTTTCGAACCCTTAGTCTGTACTTTCTCCGTCGCATTCCCCGAGCTCAATTGACCACCAACTTTTTTCTTATTCGTTCTATCAACTGGTCTCCTAAAAACACCATTTTGGGTCTCCTTCACGTCATTGCACCATTTTGTCGAACAGCTGGTCTGCACCACGTTTACCGAGCTCAATTTTCCATAAATTTTTTCCTCACTCTCAGTTCTATCAACTGGTTTTCTCAAGAAACCATTTTGGGTCTCCTTCACGTCATTGCGCCATTTTGTCGAACACTTGGTCTGCACCCCATTACTCCAGCTCGACTGAACATCAATTTTCTCCTCACTCTCAATTTCATCAACTGGTTTACTCAAGAAACCATTTTGGGTCTTCAAAACACCATTTTTCCAAACACGGGTATGCGAGTTTTTCCCAATTTGATAATCCAACTTCTCTTTTACATCATTACCATACCCAACACCCGGCCTGAATTTGACCCCAAGATTCTTGCTTTTCTCAATTCTTCCATTTGGGTCATTCAATTTGTTCTTGTCCATGTATTTCTTGGTGGGTGGGATTGAAATTCCTATACTGGGAGTGGGTTTAGTTGAGTTTAGTAAATGGAAACAATTACTGGTGTCAACATACTGAAACTTCACATACATTTTTCTCAATCTTTCAGGTTAAGATATGAAGGAAGAAAAGCATTAGGAGCTGTAGAAGAAAATGGTGGAAAAGAAGGAAAATGTAAAGAAGACGAATGGGTAAGGAGGGAAAAATCAACTGGGAATTGTGCCTATTTTTGGTTAAAGATTTATCACAAGCAGTAGTAAGCCGTTTTAGCTGTGTTTTTAACAACGAGGTCATGGGTTCGATCCCGACAGACGGCTGTTTTTGTTTTTTTACTAATGTGTTTGACTAAGCTTATAAACTGATTAAAAAGACTTTTCGATTTATCTACATATTTAATACAATTTTGTTACAAGTGTTTATAAGTTAAAAGTATCCACATGAATTTTCACATTTTTGGGTGAGAATACTTTCTCTTTATCTAAACACCCTCTTGGGGTTTTTTTTTTTTTTTTCTTTTTTTTTTAGAGGAAGTTAATATCATTAAGATTATTTTCAATTTTGGAATGAAATGTTTTTTGTGCAAGATTTTTCCAATAAAAAGATAATTATTCATTTGTTTTATGTCTTTGAAATACTAAATTTCTGCTATTTTTGATGTTACACTTAGAAGTTGGAAAGAGTCCTCTGCCTTTATGTAAAGACTTTCAATACATTCAAGTACTTCATGGTTTGTGATGGAAAATATACACTTAAGAAGAAGTGCACTATGCATTTGAGCAAACAAATGTTTTGAAGCTTTGTTGTTCGGACTTTCCAAAAATGACTCGCAACTGTGTTGGATTCTCAAAAAATGCACAACTAGGATCTGTGCGCACTTGACTACATTTTTAAAAGTCCGAACAACAATTTTCAAGTGCTAATATAGATTATTACAATTTTGAGTAAATTATGACACTTCATTTCCTTGGAAAACCAGTTTTCAATATAACCATGAATCTCTTAACATTCTTGTTGCAGAATCACTGATTTATCTGGCAATCTATGAGCAGTGCTTCTTAAACCACACTCCAATGTTAAGAAAGCTTTCGAAGTCTGTTCGTGGTCTGCCAAAAGAGTACACGCATGGTATTAGATCTCATTTTTGTAGTCATAATGTGAAATTTTAGTCACGCTTCAAGGTAAGTGGAGAACTGTTAAATGATCCACTCGAGTTGGGGGAACAAAATTAGTTCTTGAATTAGGGGAAGGAACACAATTACCTGTCGAGTTCGTGTATGTCATCAGGAAACATCATCACCTTTACTTCTACGCCTTTCTCCTTCAATGCTCTTGCATACTGCACAGATACAGAAGAATAAAGTATGTTTACGAGATGAAATGTTTATATCAAACATCGAATCAGGCAACTTAGTAAGGTTCCTCCAGCAGAACGAAAGAGAGAGGTAGAGAGCACTGTAGGAAGTGTTCATACTTGTAGGAATACTTAACTTCACGTCACAAGATGATCAAATGAGCTGAATGATAGTTCTTTGAGAGTCTCAATTAATAGGAGCATGCATCATTCATGTTAGACTCGGATAAATTTGGAATGGAAAACTCAAGTGATACAGAATAGCTGCTTGGATAATAAGCAGTGACATGTTTAAGTGCAACTACGGAAGCAATTGAATTTGTGGTGTATACTCAGTTTTCCATTGTTAGTCTAATTGTAAGCCCCCAGAAAAGAAAAGAGAAGTACATACCTGTAAACCATCAGCAATGGGCACACGAAGGTCCTTAGCACCTAAAAGCATGAGTGTGGGAGTTTTGACCTGCAGGATTACCTCTATGTGAGTATAGACGTATCAATAAAACAATGGCGAAGCCAGGGGAGACCTAGCTAAACAGTGTAATTTTCTGTCGAGACAACCCTTAACACAAGGTGGCTCCGCCACTGGCACCAGCAAATCATATAACTAAAAGGAATTAACTGTAATTTCTTTTTTTTTTCCTTCCATTTCCAGCACCATTTTGTTTGAATGTCAATGATAAATAGAAGGAACTATATGAAAAATGCTATACTATAATCTATGCATTTTTCAGTTTGCCAAGTACTGTGCTCCTGTGGAATAAAAGCTAGTAGCCTTATTCAACAATAACAGCAACATAACTGATGAAGCAAACCTTGGATATATGTGAAATTGGTGACTTGTCGTACAATAGAGCAAGGTGTTCAGCTAAAGGTGCTGCTGTAAAGCTTGATTTTGCTTCACTTCCAAATGCCTCAAAATAGCACCAATCAGGTATATCAGTTGTACCAACCATTAGAGCAAAGTTGCAGACTGGGTTCCTAGCAGCTGCAGCAGCAAACTTGTCTGGTGCCTGCACGGGTACATTTGTAAGAACAGAATAATTTTAACTTTTCCAATCACCTTATAGACGAAGTATCAGAACGGATGGTCTAATGGCCATGCACAAACATTTACTAGATGTGGATTTAGGTGTAGGAAACAGGTTGTTTGTGAACTACCCAACCTGGCCTATCAAGTGTGTTGTCAAAAATCCACCATGAGAAATGCCAACAGCAGCAATCTTGGCAGGATTGGCAAATCCCATACCGATGACATGGTCTATGGCAGCAAGTACATCGTTAACGTCCTGTGGATGTGAAACAATGGAAATGAATTTAAAGAAATGTCCTCATTTTGGATATATATGAATCGAAATCAATTGTCATAAAGAAGGTTGGACAAAGAAGCACCTGTGAACCCACCCTCCCTGGAAGAGATTGCACTGCTTCCTCACCAAATCCCAAGGAACCTCTGGAAAGACGTCAATGAGATATTCGTGTTGTAATATAATCAAGATAATGCTTTACTTATGAGTTTATCTTAATGAGAGATTCAGACTGGTTAATTATATGCAACAGCATGTTCTAGTTCAGCACAAGTTATAGTACACTCAAAAGTAAATCTCAATTGTGGACTACTCAAAGATGCCACTTTCTAGCAAGATAAACGGATACCAAATGGTGCTTATGGTACTTGCTAACTTACCTATAACTTACAATAAGCAAGCTAAATCCAAGTGAGCAAAGAAAAGCTGAAGACTTAGAGAAGCTTGACAATGACACACAGTGAGGACCCCCATGAAGGACTACAATCATCGGGTCACATGCATCGTGCTTCTTAGATTTGGAGGATGCAAAAATAGCTTCATAAGGTTTGCTTGCACCTACCATTAGTCAGATTTATGCACTAAATTAGGAGCAGAGAGAAACAAAAAGGTGAGCTGAAAATAAATATTACATCTGTTGATTCATCTTTAATTTCTCAGAGACCAGGATACAATGTTTATTCTGATAAATATTATGCAAGTGTACCTTTTGTGAGATTCTCAGAGGCGTCTCTAACAGGAATCGACATTACAGAAAACTCCTTGGATGACAACAAAGACCTCACCTTTGAAGAATCACAGAAAAATGTTAAGACTGACTAGTCTTTATTCGTTATAGCCCAGCCCAAAAGGATTTAAACAATATGGACATTATATTCACCTTTTCAGAGCATTTGGTTATGGGGCTTGAGATATCTAGCCAATTCCATTTGGTGTTATCGGAGGCATTTTCGACAAGATAACCATACTTGATTTCAGGAACATCAACTGGACTGCTACATACTTCAAAGTAATAAACAGCACCATAAAACTCTTATCGATTTTTCATTCCGCAATACATTTTCACGGATATCAGACAGAAGATTTCAGGTGTTAACCCTGAATCTCTTTTTTTGACAAGTTAAAAAGTTGGCTTAAATGGAGTAACATGGTCAGTAACGATACATATAGCTGACCTGAACTTGATTGGGATTGAGGCATAGTTGTTGTTGTAAGTTAAAAAGACAGCATCGACTCTTACCTGCAATTATATTGTCACCATCCAGCGTAAGGACATCCCATGAAAACTCTGATGTGCACGGGCTGATTCGCGATACATCTCCACTGAAAGTAAATGAGCATGTGATTGAACACAGACGAAGATACATAACGTTTGAGTACAATGGAGATAGAATGGCTTCCTTGCTTTACCTCAAGATATCCACGGTAAGTACAACTGGGTGCTGCCCCAGGCAGCTGATAAAATCATAGTGTGCCCCTCAGAAAGCCACGGGTTACTAAGAATATTTGAACAGTATAACCCAGGGAAGCTTCCATCTTCAGCACACATCACAACAGGAACCTACAGTGGTCATTGAACCTACTAATATAATCAGCAGGATCAAGTGAAAATACAAATTTAAGGATAATTCGGAAAAAGGAAAAACAACAAACAACAAATTCATAGTCCATCTTTGTGAAACTTCATTACTTAACTCAAAAGTACTGATATGACAAAAATAAGAGTTGTAAGTGACTAAGTCTTTAACAAGGTTCAACCACTCATATAAGTTTGTGAGCAAAGCAGGAAAATAATACCACATCAACAATTTTGTTACGCGGATGTGGCTCTGCATCAATGGACCAATCAATTCTATGAAGTGAATCTGTTGCATTATGTGATCCAGAATCTACAGCACTTTTTGAAGATAAAAACACCAGGAAGTTTCCATCTGGGCTGAGAATTGAGAAAAATAAAGAATGGATTGTTAGATTTTCTGTTATAGTCTTAAAAAAGTTGTTTACACCACCGAGTGCTGAAGTAGGAGAGAAATTCGATCAGACTTTACAAGATATTTTCCACTAAATTGATAGAACAATGTAAACGTTAAAACTGTTGTTTAGAGCCATAATTCTAACAAGCAGACGTACCTAAAACGAGGGAAGATTGCACTACTTATGCTTTCTGTCAGGACAACTGCTGATAGTTTTGTATCCGTTCTGATAAGAAAAGTATCAAATAACAAGACTATCAAAGAAACATATCAATAATTACTTAGTCGGTTCAGCGGAAATAGAAATGAATGGTATAATGTAAGCATGCTGTCAAAGTCTTTGAAAAAGGAAAGGCTTCTTCAGAGCAAGCAACCTACCCATATTGACATGGTTCATATCTGAAACAAGGAGCTCTAACAACATACAAAGAGCAAGGCCTATTAGTGCAGTATTTGATACCAAACTTCCTCGTCCCCGATGGCCATCCAACAAAAACTAGATATTGCAATGAGTCTTTTGCTGATGGAGCCCAAATAACTTGCCCAACACTTGGTGATTTTTCTATGCCATCTACAGCGCGTACCTCTCCACTGCACAATGTCGCATTTAACAGTTACCACGTCAAATTTACATGATAATGTTTTTTCAGAACTACTTCAGCAAGACATCAGTGACATTATTAACCTGTTGATGCTGATGACAAAAAGCTTTGGTAGCCTTTTCCCATCATATGCTTCACCCCAACCCTCTTCCCAATCTCCTTGTCCTTTCCAGCTATTACAGTCTTTATCTGGACAATTCCCTTTCTCGTAGCCATAATATGTAAATGTTGGTTTTGCAGAAACAGGCTCTTCAGCAATATAAGCAATCAAAGTTTCATCGGAATTCCAGGAAATCCCCTCGAACCTGAGACCAGGCAACCGGTAGAAATAACGACTAACAACTCCTAATAATGTTACTAAATTGTAGCATTAAACTGGTTGCAGGATATAGCAGGAAGTAACAAGTATCCACAATGAAAAGAGAACATGATAAGAAAATGCAAGTAGTGTTTTTTGGTAGTAAATTAAGTTACCATCCATCAGAATATACAGATCCGTGGATAGATGAAGGAACATGAAACTCCCTTTCCACCTGAGATGAACTCCAAATCTCGAAGCGAGTAGGAGAATCATTTTCAGCATTTCGAACAACAAGAAGCTTTTAACCTGATGGAGAGGGAACCATCAAAGATGTTGTCCCCATCTCAATAGGGAAAGCATCCCAATGAAACTGTACAGAATCATCTCTTTCTTTGGAAATGTGACTAAATGATGCATATCTCCTCTTCTTGTTCTCCAGGAGATTAGGTTGACTAATTGAGAACATAACCTGTGAGGCTCCTGGACACCGCAAAACAACCAAAAGAACACCACAAATCATCTTTTGGCTCTCACAGATCATGTTATACATAAGAAATAAAAGCTTGACAGGAATGAACCGGTACGACAAAATATCTAGACAGAGTTGAAGTAGCAATACCACTGTTAGATTTCAAAGTCCATGCCTTCTCAATTGTGGGGATTTCAGTAAACTCTTTGAGTAACGTAGACTGAGAAAAGTACTCTTCCTCTGAAATTGCATCTAAACCAACAGGAGTATCTTTGAAAGGGCTTGCTCCAGAGTTTTCCATTGCAAGCAAACTGAAAAAGTTTTCAGTTTCAATTAGGCAGAATTAAACTGACAAGAACTGTTAGTTTCCATTTCACTTCGTTTCAATTTGTTTCCCTTACTTTCCTTTTTAGTCCGTTTAAAAAAGAATGTCTCTTCCCTTCTTTGACAACTCTTTAATTTCTAACTTTCCACATGGCATGTTTAAGATCACAATTACATGACATTTAGGTGCATTGTTACATATCTTTAGTTTAAAACCACAAGATTCAACAGTCTTCTTTACTTTCTTAAACTCCGTATCAAGTCAAAATCAGACAAACAAATTGAAATGGAGGGAGTAACATTTGAACAGGTAAAAACAAAAACACAATCTTGGAAAAACAATCTGATCACTTCTCTCTTCAATCTTGATTCCTGCTGTAATTAAACAAAGAAAAGGAATCAAATTCCTTCAACCTTCCTTCTTTAATAAATTCTAATTGTAAATTGTACTATATTTTAGAATTACTCAGTTCATTATGAACATAAAAATCAAATCTTGGCTAACAGAAACTATTGAAAGAGCATTCAAATATGGTGGAGAAGAAAACTCGATGATAATAACATACAGTACAATTCAGTATATTTGATATTCACACTTCACATTCAGATCAAGAAAGCTTACATAGAGAGAGGGAAATGGAGAATTGTAATGGATGAAAGAAGAAGAAGCAGCAGCAGAAAAAGTGATCACTTTTGTCAGTTTATGTTCCACTTGCCAAGAACATCTATAACTAAATTTTCTTTATTCACAGGGGGCATGATCTCATAAGTTTATATTTTCGTATCACGATATAACACAAGTTATGTTGTTTTTACATAACTTATGTAGATAAAGGCATAAGTTTAGTTCAGAACCCACAAGTTAGGTCGTAAAAGACAGAACTTAGTTATTACAAAACTAATGCCGATAGAGGCATAAGTTCCATTTTAGAACCCACAAGTTAATCGTGGGAGACATAATTTAATTCCTACATAAAATTTCTCTTAACTTATGCTAAGTGAAATTTGGTTATCAATAAAAACACTTTGACCCATAGAGTTTCATTGAATGAGCAACAAGAACAAATATTAAAGATCATAAGTTTGAATGACAAAAATTAAAAATCATTATAAATAAGGGATAATCCTTGTAAAAACTTGATGTTTAGTAGCCGCATGAAATTTTTCTCTTATTAAGGATGAATGAGTACTAACCACACGTCAATAGTACTTATTAGCTTCATAATTCTCATTGTGTCAATTAGGGTTACTTTTTAGCTAAGTTTTGGAAATATTCTTTACATCTAAATAAGTTCTGTGTAACCTAAGCTGTATTTGATGTTTTAAGTAGATCTCAATTCAATGAATTATTAATAAAAATATTATCTTGACAGACATTATTAGCATAAAGTATCACTTCACTCATTTGCATCATAATATGCTTTCAATTAAACTACTATTTCTTGAAAAATAAATATTCACATGGAGGAGTATCTGTCAAATCCTAAAATTAAGTAATTCATCATTATTAATATGGACAAAGTTTCACCTTTTTGAAGTGCAAAAAGAAGAAAAATTCAATAAACTTTAATAGGTATCATTTTACAAAAAAGTTATCAAGAAAAAGACACTAATAATTAATCTTTGAGAAAGGAATATTATTTATTTTTAATAATTAACAATTACATACATTATCTTACCATTAGCTGTTGAATATTCTTGTGAATCAACCAAAAATAAATAAGTCTTGTGGCAAGAATTAACAATGTCAATACTTAGCTTTTGTGAGCATAACTACAAAGAGACAATAAAGCTAAAATCAAATAGTATGTGACACTTTTCATTTTCTCAACAGGTATTCACCTGATTAGATCTAACTTCAAATCATATTAAATTAAAATAAAGGACAAATCATATATTTTCTGGAAAAAAAAAAAGGAGTAAATTTAGCTTTGTAGATTAGTCAAATAGAAAATGGGGATAATACCATGAAGCGTTCAATAAAACATATTATTCCTCTGTTTCAATTTGTTTGTCTTAAGTCCGTTTCAAAAGAATGTCACTTTTTTTTTTGGCAACTCTTTTATTCTAACTTTTCACATTACATGTTTAAGACCACAAGATTTAAAAGCATTTTGGTATTATTCTACGTATCTTTAGTTTAAGATCACAAGATATAAAGTCTTATTTACTTTCTTGAACTCTATCTCAAGTAAAAACCGGACAACCAAATTGATACATAGGGGGTAGTATTCTGCAGTTCATTACACAGTTGGATATTTATGCAATTTGTTCTTGCATATGGCCAATACTTTTGAAACAAGCTGCTACACAAAAATTCAAAGATAAACTCCTTTTGATGATTTATTGAACTGTACAACACAGGAACTGTTTATTTTACATACATTTGAGTTTACCATTAGCCAGTCATTGCAATGGTTAAATATATATGATCAATTTCCTTAGGTGACATATTTAGAATGTTCATATCTTCAACTCAGATGAGAGCTTGAACATGAGCACAGAAGGAAAATAATCGTCGTTCTTCTTGAGGAGAAGGTCTAAAATTGACCTGTTGGAAATCTTGGTCAAGAAATGAATCATATATGTCTATTTGCAGTGCTTCTTGAACCACACTCCAATGTTAAGAAAGCTTTCGAAATCAGACTGTGGCCTGCAAAGACGGAAAACAGGTCCAGTTTCCAGTAGGAAGTCAAAGTAAACAAACATGAAAATGCACATAAATTGGTTCAGGTCAGGACCATCCTACCTATCAATTGCATGATTGTCCTCTGGAAACACCAGCACCTTGACCTCAGTTCCTTTCTCCTTCAATGCACGTGCATACTTCGTGCAACAAAAAGGAAAACCATTTACTCTCTGAAATCTTACGTCTTATGAAAATCGACTAACCATAATTTGGGAAGTAGTCAGTCATGTTCAGAGCTAATGGTACTGTTAATGTTTTAGATAGAATGAATTTGGCCTTGTTTAACTTTACAAAACAACTTAAATGGCCAGCTTCTAACTCATATATTTTACACAATTCATCTATTCATGTTTCTGAAATGTTGTTCGGTACCAAAGTTGTTGTGTAGTTGATTGAGATTGCTCATTCAAAAAGGTCCTTTTACAAAGAATTATTGATAAATACAAAAAGAATACAGATCTTCCCATTCAACGCGAATATGTTAAGGCAAATGAATGATCCATATAACGTATACGTTTAGTCTTAAGAATATAAACCTGCCAATATCATGTTGATAATGAAACATAAACATGGGATTGATAAAAGGAGCACGAAGAGGATTATATTAAATCTTACTTGCAAGCCGGTACATATTGGTACTCGGAGGTCCTTGGCACCTAGCAAGAAGAGTATAGGTGTTTTGACCTGCAATATTAGATAACACAGAGTATCAAATGTATTCAGAAATACATCCATAGGGACATGATCCTTGAAATCTAGAAAAACTTAATACTTCGACTTCTTCACTATGATTGGGAACACAGTTGCGTAAAATGGAAAACTTTTTCAAATCCAGATTTTGTTGATTATAGGAGACCTTGGAGATGTGTGCAATTGGTGATTTGTTGTGAAAGACAGCAAGGTGTTCAGACGATGGGGCTTCAGTATACATTGATTTTCCGAGATGTCCAAACGTCTCTGCATAGCACCAATCAGGGATATCAGCTGTTCCAACCATCAAAGGAAGGCTGCAGACAGGGTTCCTAGTAGCTGCAGCAGCAAACTTATCGGGTGCCTGCAGTAATAGTAGCAGAACTGTCAAATCTATAGTCTTTCAGATACGCAAGCTTGTCCAGCTTCCCTATACGTGCGTTGTAGAAACCATAAATATTCGTATAACTAGAAGACCTGGCCAATCAAGTGTGTTGTCAGGAATCCACCATGGGAACCACCGAGGACAGTTATTTTAGATGGATCTGCAAGTCCCATATCTATGACATGATCTATAGCAGCTAGCACATCATTAACATCCTGCACATACAGACATATCATAAAGGTTCAAACAAGCAAGAACATTTTAGGTTTCAAATCCTTGATAAGAAATCTTTTGAGTGAACAAAAGAAGAGGACTACAGGTGAGTACCTGCGATCCAATTTTGCCCGGAAGAGATTGCAGTGCTTCCTCACCAAAACCCAAGGAGCCTCTAAGATAAGGTAAGAAAAAGAATGTACTTAAGTCATTAACTGCTGCTTAGCCAAAACAAAAGATAGAAATTGAAATATCTCAAGAACAGTAGCAAATCCATATTTGCAATTGGCTGACTTGGCTTCCCAACGATGAAGAAGTCTCATTCTTGCAGGTCGAGGCAAATAAGAAGGCATGTTCTAAACAGTTCTTAGCCTGTCTGCTCTTAATTCCAGAGAATCTACAGTTCACAGAAGGTCAAAGTAGGTTTACAAGTTTCTGGTTATCCAAGAGCTTCTGAAATAATATGCATCTTATTGTTTGGTAAAGAATTTTGAGGGATGTTCCTAAGCATTTGATTTTTAATTAGTATAACATGTGTCCTTTTACTTGTTTCCAGACATGTAACTAAAATAAGGATGTTGCTAACTTCAAAGTTTGGTCAAAATCAGCAACTTTAGAAATATCTAAATTAGATTCTTTTGCGATAAGATGTTGAGTGTAACATCTTAAGCTAAAAATTATATTGAACACCAATTTTCTCCAATGCCTTGAGGAATATTAGACATTTCCTCAGAATTTGCAATAAGTAGTTTCGAGAGAGGGGATGTTTTACCTATTCTGTGTATGCCATTTTATATAAAAAGAAAAGAATATGGATGTCGCTGATAAGCTTTGCTTTTGCAACTTGTAGTATTCATCATATAGCTATCAAGTATGCAGTATTACTAGTATTTCATTATCAGTATGTACATAAATTTGAACATGCTCTACAAGTATAGAGGCATGGGAAGTTTCTCACCTGTAATTAACAATCAACAAGCTATAACCAATTGAGGAAAGGAAAGCTAAGGATTTCGAGAAGCTTGACAATGAAATGAAGTGAGGACCCCCATGAAGGACTACAATTAGTGGATCACACAGATCATGGCTCTTACACTTGGAGGATACAAAAATAGACTCATACGGCTTGTTGGCACCTGAAAAAAGTTAAACGGAGGGAGAAGAGGCTTAGAATTCACATATGGTGCTTCTTGAAGAATTTAAAATTTCAATATAACAAACAAATTGGTCGCATGAGCAAGTATCCAATTACCATTACTCAATATTTTTTTCGTTTCCTTTCCTTTCCTTTCCTACCTTCTCAACAGTTAAAACACCATTGTTCACAGATTAAAGCAAGTATTTTAGTCAGAGTGATGAATTAATACCTGCAGTAAGGTTCTCAGAGATATCCCTGACTGGAATTTTGATAATACTAGATTGGCGGGATGACAGTAGAGAAGTGACCTGTGAGCATCACAGATGTATATGAATTATAGAAATGTCATACTTGCAAGTAAACAATGAGCAGAACACTCTAGATGAAACATTTTGTAAATGATCGAAAAACCAGATGAACCTTTTCAGAGCATCTATATATGGGGCTTGAAATATCTTGCCAACTTGCTAAGGCATCTGCAGATGAATTTCCAACAATGCTACCGTACTTGATTTCAGGAACATCGGAGGGACTGCTACTGACTTTACAAGAGATAAGTACCAGATTTACTCAACTTGGATTGATAAAAATAAACAAGTAAATGAAGAACACAAATAGAGACACTTTGTGCAACATAGGCACCCGTCTACAGAAAAATTAAGTCTTACCAGCAATGATATTATCACCGTCTAGTGCAAGCAAGCTCCAAGAGAAGCTAGAATTTCCAGGGCTAATGCGCGACACCTTTCCACTATCAATTAACAAGCAATCATTAGCCCAGAGGAAATTTAAAGAATCCCACGACACCATAATAAAAGGGCTGCCTGGTGCACTAAGCTCCTGATATGCACGGGTCCGGGGAATGATTGGACTATAAGGGGCTATTGCATGCCATGACACCATAATGTCAGTCAAAATTGAGTCACCTTATACAAAGTTTACCTCAACATGTTCACTGAAAGTAATACTTCAGTGCTGCCCCATACAGAAGATAAAATCATGGTATATCCATCAGAAAGCCAAGGTTTACTTAGAAGCCTAACACTATAGAGGCCAGGGAAGCATCCATCTTCAGGACACATCACAACAGGAACCTGTCACATTAGTGTTGCACCTGCAGTTAGTTAATACACAAACAAAAAATAATAACAACAAATGATAATTCACTAGCCTCAAAGTGCTGATAAAAGTTAGAACTTAGAAATAGAGCGAACCACGTCAACAATGTCAGCATCTGCGGTTGGCTTTCCATCTATGGACCAATCAATTCTATGAAGTGATTGAGTTGCAGAATGTGCCCAAGTGTCTACAGAACTTTTTGCAGACAGAAACATAAGGGCCTTTCCATCTGGGCTGGAAATTCAGTAAAAGTAACAATTAGTTTTAACTTTTCCCAACAAACTAACTTTAGAAATGATTCTCAATAATTATCAACTAAGAACAATACGAAAATAAGTAGAACATGCTTCCACAAACTTATGAATTTCTTATTCATATACATATCTCATCTTTCTAGCATCAACATAAGCAGATATACCTGAAACGAGGAAAGAGCGCGCTACTTATTCTTTGTGTCAGCTTAACTGGAGATGCTTCTTCGATTGCATTTGTTCTGAAATCGAAAAAATCTCTATCAAAACAATGAAGATGAATATAAATAAATAAAATAACGAAATTCTCCCCTAGCTCAGTCCCCTCTGCACTATATTCACACAGATCATACAGTTCCAGCCAATCCAAAACATTTTCATCTCGAGAAGCTATCAAATTACATACCCGGATTCACGATTTTCTGATTTTGAAAACGGAGCTATAACAGCATACAAGGCACACGGCCTGTTATAGCAATACTTAATGCCCAACTTTCTAGTACCCGATGGCCACCCAACGAAAACCAGATATTGCTGCAAGCCTCTAGATCCTGGAGCCCATACAACTTGTCCAACACTAACCCTATTTGTTCCTTCAACAGGATGTACTTCTCCACTGCACAAGAAGTCAAATATTTACCCTTGAGACTGATATAAGCAAACAGTATAAGTTACCATACCTGTTAACATTGATAACGAAAATTGCAGATTCTCTTTTTCCAGGGTAGGTTTCACCCCAGTCCTCTTCCCAATCTCCTTGACCTTTCCAGCTACCACATTCCATATCTGAAGAACTCCCTTTCTTGTAGCCTGAATTCGTGAACACGGGTTTAGAGGGAGCTGGCTCCTCAGCTACGTATGCAACAAAGGTTTCATCAACATTCCATGAAATTCCCTCAAACCTGCATTGTCAAATGCTAATGAACACCATATGATGGTGAAGTGAAAAATCAGACACTTAAAAAGTAGGTTCCCTCCATTCCAATTTATGTGACTCATTTTTATATCACATTTTTCTATTGACTTTAAACTTCACATTTTTCAATAATTTGACTTTAGACTTCACATTTTTCAATGAGTTGATTTAAAGCCACACACATACTTGCGACTTATTTTAGACCACATATTTCAGAAGTATTTCTTTATTTCTTTCTTAAACTTCATGTTCAGTCAAACATCATCACATAAATTGGAACGGAAGGATTAAGATATTTTACCATCCATCCGAATATACAGAGCCATGGACAGAGGATGAGACATGGAACTCCTTTTCGACTCGAGATGGACCCCAAATCTCGAATGTGGTTGGAGAATCTTTTTCAAGATTTCTAACAACAAGAAGCTTTGAACCTGAAGGTGATGGAACCATTATAGACCCACTAGGCATCTCAATAGGGAAGGCAGCCCATTCAAAGATTACACCATTTGCACTTTCCTTCGAAATATGACTAGATAATATGTATCTCCTGTTTTGGTTGCCCAGTAGATTTGGCTGGCTGATTGAGAACATACACTGGGAACCTTTTTCTGCAGCAAAAAACCAAAAGAAAGTCATTCAGAAGCTTTTAAAGAACCACGATTCTTCATAATCAAAAGTGGAAAAATAATACCTCACTACAATCAAACATTAAAGTGAAATGTTTTGAATATACAAAAGGGAGATTGGATAATAGCAATCATACCACTAGTAGATTTGAAAGTCCATGCCTTGTCAACGGTAGGGATGCTAGAAAAATGTTGGAGTAGAGTAGACAGAGAAGAGTATTCTTCCTCCGAGGTTTCATCCAAATCCCGAGGGGATCTTTTGAGAGGGCTGGCTTCAGCATTTTCCATTGCTGAGCAAACTGACAATTTTTTTTTCTAGAAATTGGAACACAACAAAGGGCCAATTAAAAGAGATATACTGATACTTGCCAAAACATTTCTTAGCTTATAATCATGAAAAGTTAGGATACATTGGGACACCCTAAAACAAGAACAACAATCCATTGTGATCACAAGTGAGGTCTGGAGACGCTAGAGTGTACGCAGATCATACCTCTACCTCTATGAGAGGTTGTTTCCGATAGACCCTCATCTTAAATGAAACCAGCCAAACAGTTTGGGACATATATAGATATGGGAGCAATCACAACAACAAATTAATAGAAATAGAAAGTGTTGCACAAAAAACAGTAGAAAGAACAATAACAAAAATGAAACAAATGAAAATTCTCTTCTTGATTAGTTCAATGTACACAGTAGAACTGACCATAAAACATGTTACCAATCCCAGTGTGCATCAAATACAAATATATATGCATAGCATAAGGTAACATATTTGAACTACAGAGAGTAAAAGAGAGGATTTTACAAGAGGAGAGAAGTTTGAGCTGCTTGAGAGGGCCAACAGAGCAACAGTGTTACTAGCTTCACAGATGAATCTTGGTGCTATAAATCACACGCTGCGTATTTCGGATTTTTAGAACATGTTGCACCACTAAAAAAAGGGAAAAAAAGCAAAGTACCGAGTAATAACTTAGCATTCAACCAAATGCAAGAATATTAGAAAATATATAAAATTACCGAGTTTTGCAGATCATGAGTCCACGTGCACCAAAATTTAAGCTTAAAAATCTGTCTCTGCTGTAAAGTGGTGTAATATAATGCTGATGGCCCAAAGATTCCTCCTATTTCAATCTGAATAAGACACTTGTCAAATAATTTGTTTTGTTTGTTAAAAGATAAAGAGGAAGATAAGATAATATTCTTCATGGCCTTTTGTTAAGTGATGAAGACAAGCCCAATTCCAATCTTTCAGTATCATCTATAAATTCTGAAGTAAGGGGGATAATTATTTTATCATAAAGTTTAATGGGTTCATCATGATTTTTGCTTTGACTTTAAATTCTGACGGGTTTTAAATCGAATTAGCAGTAAATTATTTTTCTCATATGATAGAATTTCTACATTAAGCTCTTGCTTAAAGATAATCGATTTGCAATGGTTCAAGTGTTCGCTTATGCACACCAAAAATTGAAGGACATAAATATCTGAAGCTTAGTTAAAAGACACGTTTTTGTATTTTATCATAACAAAAATGATAGACAAAGTTTCACATTTGTTGTCCGTGCTTAAAAGGTATGTCTTTGGGTTCCAATAATGGTCCTCTCCCATATCCTTTTACTTGTGGCTGGCTGTTATTATCATTAAAAAAAAAGTAGAAAAAGACGATAAAATTGAAAGATCAAAATGTTCATATAATATTTTTTTTATGACAAGAAAACTCGTAGCCGCTATCCTTTGGATGGCACAGGGTGCAATAGCTCGCAAACCACAGGAGAGATAACCCGCACTATTGGCAAACCCGGTGCAATAAGCTCGACTCAAAAGGCAAACTCCTTGACGGCTTAGTTACCCTTCAATCAAACTTCACTTGCTATTTTAAACACACTTCACGGAAAAAGAAAAAAGAAGTACGCAATTTTACGAAAGCAAACAAGAAACAATCCAGTACTTAATAAATTTGAGACAATAAAACATAGGAAAAGAAAATCAAGTGTCTGTCTGCACGTAAAAACAGCAAAGTTTCATTGTTTTCTTCTTTTGTGCAGTCTATGCATACCCAAGTTATCTATGTTTTGTGCTCTGGAAAGAGATGAACACTTCAATAAACTGTAAATCATACTCGAACCGTCTTCTAAGTACTCTTTTCTGACTCTTTGTTGAATAACTTTGTAGTCATGCTCATAGTGATAACGGCTGGAGTTGCGCTCCAGAACAAGCTGTTGAGCCCTCCACAAAGAGTAAGGTTCCTTCAGACGAACCAACTCAAGTATCCTGAGACTCAAAATACAAATTATAAACACAATTTTAGGGTTGTTCAGAACATAAAAGAATAAACTATACTGGAAATGATTCTTGTTCAAAATAACAAAGACGACAACTTTATTCTACTTTAGAATAGACAAGGTCCTCTTAAACAAAGCTCATCCCCAAAGTCAGTTTCTCCTATATTCCGAAATTCTTCTGTACGCCCAACCTAACTCTCATGATCATAGCAGCAAAATTAGCACCCTGAACTGATTACACCTTGCAATGTATACTTCCTTTCATCAATATTACAGCTAAAGTGAAAGAATAAGATCATTCTGCAGTGAAAAACAAAGTTGCTCCCTACGTCTCAATTTATATGGTGATGTTTAACTGGGCACGGAGTTTAAGAAAGAAAGACTTTCAAAACTTGTGGTGTAAAACAAGTCATAGCAATTTGTGTATCTATAAAACATCTCATTAAGCGTAAACTACAAAGTTTAAAGTTAAACTGTTTCAAAATAAAGAAGTATTCTTTTTAGGAAGGACAAGAGAAAAAGTATGTCACATAAATTGGAACAAAGGGAGTAGCTATTAGTAGCAAGAAAACACCAAACGCCCAGAACAAAAATTGTTGCCAGCTATTAGCAGCAAGGAGAAAACACCTAAACTAGATACTATCTCAGAACTTAAGCTTTGATGAATGATTCCTTTGTTTCGTACTACTGTCACCTCAACTATTTCATTGGGTATATGCTTGATGCTACCTCTCACTAACACAACAGGTACCAGATGAGTCATCTTGCCAAACCTTTGCCCTAAAGATTTTACCTAAAGAAGAATGGATCCAAAAAACAAAACCTAGGACCAGGGAACATTGGTGCATTCGACTACCACAATTTTCTAATCACTGGTGCTCTATTCTTTTTTTTTTTTTGGATGAAGTAAGATGTTTCATTCAAAAGCATCAAGGAGATGCAAAGATACAAGGAGCATAGTTACAAGTAACAGAAGGACAAAAAGGAATATTTAGCTCAGTTCAGCTCCTATACAAAGTGTTAATCTAGAACTAGGGAACAAAGTCTAGAAAATGGCATCAAAATATCTCTTGTTCCTTTCTGTCCACAAACATCAAAAGATAGTAGCAGGAATCATCAACCAGTTTTTTTTTTTTATGACAAGGGAAATCTGCAGCCGCTACCCTTTGGGTGTGCACAGGGTAAAATACCCGCTCCTATGCAATAGTTCGCAAACCACACTTGAGAGGTAAAATCATCAACCAGATTTTCTTGATGGCCTTATCAGCTTTCCATAAACTCCAACTCAAATGTGCCTGTCTCATGTTCTTTGGCATAACCCAACTCAGGCCAAAGAGGATGCAAAACATGTTCCAAACACCAGTAACTACTGGACAGTGCAAAAACAAGTGATCAACAGATTCCGTCACTGGTGCTCTATTCTTACTCTTTCTATACGCACAGCATTCCTCTTAAAACACTGCTCAAGAAGAGAAACTATGTCCAGTACCATTGAATTTGAAGTCATGAGACCAAGTAATACAACAGAAATAACTGCTCTAGCAAAAGATTATCGTTTCTTGAAAATAGATCAGAAAAGAAAAGGACAAAATGACTCACAAGATCCACAAGCAATACAGAAACACAATTTAATAACGCTTAACAAAATGCATAGAATGTAACTCTTACATGTTATTAGTCACACGGTTGTCTTCATCTGAGTTATAGGAACTTCCGTTGTTTTTGCTGCATTGTTTCTTATGTGAAAAAGGACAAACTAGACTCTTAACGTAGATTTCTGCCTCAACATATGGAGCAAAGTTAGTAACATCTAGATATCTGAATGAATTATCCTTTGGATTATATTTCGCCATACGTGATCCAATTTCAAGCAAAATATCACCTTCATTTGTCACTAACAAGGGTGGTTCACGTATATGTAGCATACCGTCATTATCAGCACGGATAGTAAGCATCTTTGTCCAAGATGTTTTTGCTTCATACTCGTTCATAATCCAAACATCTGCATGACAATTCTTGTAATCACACAACACAGAAAGATCACTTCCAAGCACTCCTAGTATGAAATGACCATATTCCTTAAAACTGAAAGGCTTTTCTATCTCTGTCCATTTCTCATTACCCAAATCAATAGAACTGATATTCCTGCTGTTTTGAAGCCAATAAAGTTTTCTATTCACAAGCTTTCCCGGAACATGCAAAAAATCCCATGCAGAGTCATTAATACGTCTCCAAGAATTACTCCTTAGACTATATATATGGACCTCAACACGACACAGCTGTATACTTTTGTAAACAGTGAAAATGCCCACTACCTTGTAATCATCTTGGAGCTCATTATATCCAAAACCAAAGTTGCACTTACCACGATGTTCCTGCAAACAGCAGTAACCACGGGGTCGATGAAGTCTATAATTAGGCAGTCTATTATACTTTCTAGTTGATGGATTCCATAGAACCAATTCTTGTACTCCATTAAATAGACTAATGGCAAGGCAAATCAATCCATTGACAGAACCCACAATCCGAGGATAGCGATGGTCTTTGGGATATTTACCTGGATAATCCAAGTCAATTGCCTCTGTTACAGGATGGTGAAGTAAAGAGCTAAGAGAACAGCCTGTGACACCATGGCTAGCACTACTAGCAACCTTAAACATAACTCCATAGTGGGTGTAGTCCTTGTTACTAGCGGATAATAAGAGATGGTTCTTCACAAATTCAGGGCTAGAGATTAAGGAAAGCCAAGATTTGGACACAGACATGAATTGTAAGAGGGATTTTACCGGAAGCCTTAACAAGATTTCACTTACAAGCTCTACAGGAAGGTTAGGCATTGGCAAGACTGAATCTTTGCTTGAAACGGATAAAAATTGAGCAGGGTTTTCGGGATTGCTTTGTTTTGGCTATCGAGAGACAGCTTCATCTCCTTGGGACAAGATTTTGTCACTACAGAAAGATTAGGCATTGGCAAAACTGAATATTTGCTTGAAACGGATGGAAATTGAGCAAGGTTTCCAGGATTGCTCCGTTTTGGGTGTCGAGAGACGGCTTCATCTCCTTGGGACAAGATTTCAGTGACAAGCTCTACAGGAAGATTAGGCATTGGCAAGACTGGATCTTTGCTTGAAACGGATGGAAATTGAGCAGGGTTTCCGGGATTGCTCCGTTTTGGGTGTCGAGGGGCGGCTTCATCCCCTAGGGATTCCATTTGGGTTGCAGAACGGGGAAATATTTGGGAGTTCTCAGTATGGTGATTACTATGTGAAGCCCTAAATTTTCTATCTATTTTTTTTTCTCTTACAACAACTTTTTGGGTCCTTTACACTTTTTGAGCTAGTTTTAATTTTTATCTTTCAATCTAAATCATATTTTTGCGGTGTATAATTTTATATTTTTGCATCATAATATCTTATTAGTTATGTACCGTGTTCTTTAATAACTTATGTCTTACTAGGTATAAATTTGATTTCAAAGTATGAAAAATAAAAATCAATTCTTTTGAAGAACAAATCGTGCAATTAAATGCAGTGTTTTCTTTAAGGGGGAAGCATTCATTGTTTTAACTAGAGTAAATACATCAAATCCCCCTTGAACTTGGCAGCAAAACCTTACTTTAGCACTTCAACTACATGGGCGTTTATTTACCCCTCTAATCTTATTCATAGTGAAATTATTGTCCCCTTAAGAGATGACGTGGCAAAGAATATGATTCTACTTGCTATAGGTGCATGACAAACGAAACAAATTTGAAAATGAGTTAAATGATACACATGGTATTTTCTTATTGGATATATTAAATAAATCATACTTAATTTTTAGTGGGACCTTTTCTTTAATTTTCTTTTCTGAGTTTTTCCTATTTTTCTTTTTCCCCATTCTCTTTCTTTCTTTCGTTTCCCCAAACTTGCAATCTTTAACAAATAAAATAAACAGATGGGTGAAATTTTTGCTTGACGTTTTTTCTGATGGACTCCCCTCTTTTTATTTTTTTATACATTTTTTCATTTCTTCTATTTTATTTAATCTGTAATTGCAAAAGTAAATTAAATATAAATGGAGGGTTTTTTCTTTTGAAAAATAAATCACCATTAACACTACCTATATTTCTCACCAACTTCACTCATTCACTATTCACATTACTACCTAAACAACAAAATAATTTTATCAATTACACACAATCTATTTTCCACATTTCCAGCACTTCAACTTTTACACAAGAACCAACAATAGCCTCACAGCGAAACCAATATCATTGTCATTCTTACACTGTTAATTCAACCTTCTAGACTAATCCTCTAATGAAAAATGGGTTTTCAAATTTGGTATGAAAGATCCCGAATCATGGATCAAATTTCATATTTCTCTCTATTTAGGGCACAAAATTTCATATCATTTTCTCTCATTCCTCGTCAATCAATCAAGAAAATTTGAGGGATCAATAGATATGATAGCGGGTGAGAAGCTTTCAGAAATTTTAAGCTTAAGCCATAAAAAAATTTGTTCTATCTCATCAGGAAACTTCCCGGCTTTCTTCGTTGAGTATTTTTCAATAACTATATTAGAACCCAAGATATAAATTTCAAAATTTTCTAAAAAGGAAATAATTATCATGAAAGAAGTGGTGATACATTGGTGGTTTTTGTTTTGGTTGAGCGAGGAAGAAGGGTGTGAAATATGTAAAAAATGGGAGGCTAGAAAGAAAAAGAAAAAAAAATGTAAAAAGAAAAGGACACATGTCATAACATGAATGGTGTGTGAAAAACAGTAACTATGATGAAGGTGGTTTAAATGTTATAGGGTGATATTAATTTCACTTCGATTAAGAATAGGCGGTATTTAAATGCCCGTATAGTTAAAGGGCTAAGTAAGTTATACTACCAAGTCAAGGGGATTTGATGTATTTACCCTAGTAAAAACAATGAATGTTTCCCCCTTATAGAAAACACTACATTTAATTGCACGATTTGTTCTTCAAAAGAATTGATTTTTACTTTTCATACTTTGAAATCATATTTATACCTAGTAAGACATAAGTTATTAAAAACACGGGACATAACTAATAAGATATTATAATGCAAAAATATAAAATTATACATCGCAAAAATATGATTTAGATTGAAAGATAAAAATTAAAATTAGCTCAAAAAGTGTAAAGGACCCAAAAAGTTGTTGTAAGAGAAAAAAAATAGCTAGAAAATTTAGGGCTTCACATAGTAATCTCTATACTGAGAACTCCTAAAGGTTTCCCCTTTCTGCAACCCAAATGGAATCCCAAGAGGATAAAGTCGCCTCTCGACACCCAAAACGGAGCAATCCCAGAAACCCTGCTCAATTTCGATGTGTTTCAAGCAAAGATCTAGTCTTGCCAATGCCTAATCTTCCTGTAGAGCTTGTAGAGCTTGCCACTGAAATCTTGTCCCAAGGAGATGAAGCAGTCTCTCGACACCCAAAATGGAGCAATCCCGAAAACCCTGCTTTCCATCCGTTTCAAGCAAAGATTCATGGAACTCCCAAAGATTTCCCTTTATGCAACCCAAATGGAATCCTAAAGATTTCCCCTTTTGAAACTTGTGGTCTAAAGCAATCCATGGATATCTGTGTGGCTATAAATCATCTTATTAAGGTAAGAAGTCTAAAGTTAGATTATTTCAAAATAAATAAGTATTATATTCTTTTTGGGACACGACAAAAAAGAAAGCATGCCACATAAATTAGGATGGAGGGAGTAGCTATTAGCAGCAAGAGAACACCAAATAGTCTAGAAGAAAATAAGTTATCAGTTACTGAGCAAGGAGACAACACCAAAACTAGATACTATATCAGAGCTTAAAATTTGTTAAATATTCCTTCGTTTCCTCCTATTGAAACCCTTTTTAGGGATAATGGCAGTGCCCTAGTCAGCTTTGCACCTCGGCTATTCCACTTGGTATTTGCTATCTCCCACTAATACAAGTACTAGCTAACTCATCCGGTCAAACCTTTGCCCCATTAAGCTTTTACCTAAAGAAGAATAGTGAGAGAATGGATCCAAAAAACAAAACCTAGAACCTCTGTTGTTCTATTCTTACTCTATCTATAGGCACAACATCCCTCTTACAACACTGCTCAAAATAAGTTCATGAGACCAAGTAATACAACAAAAATAACTGTTTTAGCAAAAGATTATCGTTTTCTGAAAATAGATCATAAAAGGAAAATGACTCACAAGATCACAAGTATTATGGAAGCAAAATTTAACAACACTTACAGGTTATTAGTCACATGGATGTCTTCATTTGAGTTATTTGAACCTCCGTTGCTATTGCAGGCGTAGTCCTTCTAAAAAAAGGGATAAACTAGGCTCTTAACGTAGATTTCTGCCTCAACATATGGAGCAAAGTTAGTAACATCTAGATATTTGATCGAGTCATCCTTTGGATTATATTTCCCCAAACGTGATCCAATTTCAAGCAAACTGTCACCATTTGACAAAAAAATGGACAAACCATACAAACATGGTATAAATTCATTATGAGATTTGATAGTAAACAACTTTGTCCTAGATTCTTTAACTCCATACTCCGTCATAACCCAGATATCTGCACCCCGCGTGTAATTACAGAACACAGAAAGATCACTTCCAAGCACTCCTAGTACGAAATGACCATAATCATTAAAATTATTGCAGGGCTTTTCTATCTCTGCCCATTTCTCATCACACAAATCAATAGAACAAATGTTCATGCCCGTTTCAATCCAATGAAGTTTCCCTTACACAAGCTTACCCGGAAAATGGGAAAAAAATCTATCTTAAAGTCGCTAATACGCCTCCAAGAAACTCCTTAGACTATATATCTGGACCTCAACACGACACAGACGCATACTTTTGTGAACAGGGAAAACTCCCACTACCTTGTAATCATCTTGAAGCTCATCAATTCAAAACCAAATCTGCTATGCCCAGGTTCCTCCGCTTGATATCCACCACATCGATTAAGTCTATAACTAGGCAACTTGCTATACTTTCTAATTGACGGATTCCATATAAACAAGTCATGTAATTTGTTACATAGACTAATAGCAACACAAATCAATCCTTAACCGAACCCACAAGCCAAGGATAGTCTTTGGGATTTTTACCTGGATAATCCAAGTCAATTACCTCCTTTACAGAATGGTGAAGTAAAGCACTAAGAGAACAGTCTGTAACACCTATGACAGCATAACTAGCAACCTTAAACATAACTCCAAGATGGGTGTAGTCCTTGTTACTAGCACATAATAAGAGATGGGTCTTCACAAATCACAAATTTAGGGCTAGAGACAAAGGAAAGCCAAGATTTTGACACAGACCTGAATTGTTAGAGGGATTTCACTGGAAGCCTTAACAAGATTTCAGTGATGAGTTCTGCAGGAAGCTTAGGCATTGACAAGACTGAATCTTTGCTTGAAATGGACTGAATTTCCATGAGTTTGCGCCGTTATGGGAGGGCTTCGTCTTCTTTGGATTCCATTTGGGTTTTGCAGAAAGGGGAAATCTTTGAGGTTTTGATTGGGAGATTACTATATGAAAAGCCCTAAAGTTTGCCTATTTTTCCCCCTCTTACAACAGAGCTGGCTTTATTTTTTAGAGTATATTTTAATACTATATAAAAGATATTTTTGCGGGTAATTTTATATTTTTAGATCGTAATATCTTATTAGTTATGTTTTGTTATCTTAAACAACTTATGTCTTATAAGGTATAAATTTAACTTCAAAATATGATGTAGGAATAAAAGCATCACAGTATGTGTTCAGGGGAGCAAAACATGATAGCAGATGTTCTAGTTGAAGGAAGGAGTTAGGCGAGGAGATATGGGTGACCCTATTATTTTTGAAGTTCTCTCGTGCGTGCCTCAAAAATTTTACAAGCAGACATTGCAGAAATTTGTTTTGTTAGAAGCATACTATGTCGTAATAATGATACTAATGGTCGTACCACAATCGATATTTTATCCGTGGAGAACGTCCTTATGAATTATGTAATAAATAGTTAACTAAGTTTTATTTAAAAAATTCAAAATATAAAAAAATAAAGATTAATTTATTTGAAGGATAATTTATGCAATTAAATACAATGTTTGGAAATTTTCATTATTTTTACTTGGATTTTGGATTTTCAATCCAAAATATATAAATTAGGTTTTAGTTTGGCTTTTGTTTCTTTTTCACAAAATTATTTCATTTAAAATAAAAGGAGCCAGAATAGAGTTTGAACCGTCATCTTATGATTATAATTTTAAATACGTTTCAATATACGATATGAAATAATAATTTTAAATTAAAGTTTAAATAACTAATTTGAGATCATAATTTTAAATTATGTGATTTTGAATTTTAAATTCTCTCCAAACATCATTTCAATTTTTAAAATATAGAACTTATCCCATAAATTTATATAGCTAATATTATTAATGACTATAGAATTTAATAAAATTATGCATATTTAAATATTTGTAATTTCTTCATTGTAAAGTTTATCAGCACATTTATTGAGTGGCAAGGAACAAAGTAGTCATCTTTGTCCAAGTTTGCAATGGTCCTTCCACAGTGTCTGGTGCTATAGCTGCTACTGCCACCACTCCTCACACACTGCCACCAAAATACCCAAATGACAACTCTCTCCTACACCTTCCCTAGCACCACCAGCAGCAGCAGCAGTAGGAGGTTCTTGATTACAAGCAATGGGTCTTCTTGCCGGCGGCGCCCCAATATTTCAACTGAAGACCAACCCTGCTCCTCTTCAGGTCATCCCCCAATAACCCCTTTCTGTTTGTGTGTGTGTGTGTGAAGATTTATAATGTTTAGTTGCTATTATGTGTTGTTACAAAATCTTGAAATTAGGGTGATGACTAAAGAAGTGAAAAGATCAAGACTTTGTAAAGATATTGCACCTGGGTGTGAGGTGGGGTGTTAAAAATGAAAAAAAAAAAAGGGCTCATATTGGTGGTTAAGGCTTCAGCACCTCCTATCTTTGAGGTAGTTTAGTTACGCCCAAAACTTAATTTTACATGGTATCAGAACCAGGATCATCCCCATTTGAGCTTTCGGTGCTCGCTCTGGATGAGCCTAAGCATGAAGGAGGTTGTTAGAGTGAGTTAAAGTCCCACGTTGGTTGGGAAATGTACTGGTGGTTTACTTATATGGACTTGGGCAATTCTCTTCCCGTGAGCTAGCTTTTGTGATTGAGTTAGGTCCAGATGCCATATATTTACGGACTTGATAACTTAATGGTCGATTCAATCTTGCTAAATGTGAATATTAAGTTGGGTAGGGAGTGAAAAGTGTACAGTTTACTTAATTCTGTTTTTGAGTTATGGTTTGGGTGTGTAGAGATTCAGCTTCAACTCACATTTGTTCCCAATTTTCAGCTTTATAGTTCAGTATCATGGTGTGCGTGTGTCTGCCGATGTATGTTTAGTTGCTATTATGTGTTGTTGCAAAATTTTGAAATTAGGGTGATGATTAAAGAACTGAAAAGATGAAGACTTGATAACTTAATGGTTAGTTCAAGCCTGTTAAATGTTAATATTAAGTTGGGTAGGGAGTGAAAGTGTACACTTTACTTAATTATGTTTTAAAGTTATGTTTTTGGGTGTGTAGAGATTCAACTTCAAGTCTTTTAACTCACATTTGTTCCCAAATTTCAGCTTTATAGTTCAATGTCATGGTGTGCATGTGTGTGAAGATATATGTTTAGTTGCTACTATGTGTTGTTACAAAGTCTTGAAATTTGGGTGATGGTTAAAGAACTGAAAAGATCAAGACTTGATAACTTAATGGGCTATTCAACCTTGTTATATGATAATATTAAGTTATGTAGGGAGTGAAAGTATACACTTTCTTAATTATGTTTCAAAGTTATGTTTTTAGGTGTGTAAGATTCAGCTTCAACTCACATTTGTTCCCAAATTTCAGCTTTATAGTTCAATATCATGGTGTGTGTGTGTGTGTGTGAAGATACATGTTTAGTTGCTACTATGTGTTGTTACAAAATCTTGAAATTAGGGTGATGATAAAAGAACTGAAAAGATCAAGACTTGATTACTTAATGGACGATTCAAGCTTGTTGAATGTGAATATTCAGTTGGGTAGCGAGTTGAAGTATACACTTTACTTAATTATGTTTTAAAGTTGTGTTTTCGGGTGTGTATAGATTCAGCTCCAACTCATATTTGTTCCCAATTTTCAGCTTTATAGTTCAATATCATGGTGTGCGTATGTGTGAAGTCGAAAATGTATGCTTAGATGCTATTCTGTGTTGTTACAAAATATTGAAATTAGGGGGATGGGTGTACACTTTACTTAATTATGTTTTAAAGTTATGTTTTTTGGGTGTGTAGAAATTCAGCTCCAACCCGCATTTGTTACCATTTTTTATGTTTCACATGGTATGAGATCCAGGCTTATGCTCTACCGTGTTAAACAGTGCATTGCCAATGTTGCTAGCCATTGTTGACTTATTTGTCAATATGTCTACCTTTTACATGTGGAAGTGCATGCTTACAGCTATAAAATAATAGTGTTATCCTGTTCGCATATTGTATAAAATTTAAGAGTTGATGCAGTATCTGCAAAGCCCCAACCTTCTTAACATTCAATGTTTTCATTATGATGCCTTTGTTCTTTCGGTCGTGTACCATGAAATCTGAATTAAAATGGCAAAATGCAGCCTGTTATCAAGGGGCAGTGCAGGCTTATGGTCTGCAGAAGCAACGAGTACAATTAAATAGCATATCAAAGGCTATGAGAATGAGAAGACTTGATTCAGTTGGAAGACGAAAGAAAGGAGCAATTAGATGTAACATTGAACTTCAGGACTTCATTGGTGGAGATCTCATTAAACCTGATTTGGGTCAATGGTTATCAGATGTGG
The DNA here is from genome assembly GCA_036250505.1 of Solanum acaule. Lineage (NCBI taxonomy): Eukaryota > Viridiplantae > Streptophyta > Magnoliopsida > Solanales > Solanaceae > Solanum > Solanum acaule. The sequence continues at coordinate 28,497 of JAJOOR010012817.1, forward strand.
AAGAACACAAAGCCATAGCAATTTACTCTCCTCATGAAGGGGGCTACGAAGGACGCTACCTTACACGTCTTAAGTACCAGGGATATCATTTCTTGGACCTTTCTGCTCGTGGCCTCGGTGATCCTGAAACCACTCTTACCAAATTCCACCCTGTCTGCCCTGTAAGTTTAGCAATTCGCATACGACATACGTATTCTCAAACACGAACTTGCAGTGTCTAATTGACTCTCACTTGCAAATTTAATGTTGCAGGCTCATGTTGGTAAGCAACCAATAGCTAGATGGTATTTTCCTCCAGAAGTTGATTATAGGCTTTCTTTACTTCCTCCAGATGCCAAAGGACTAGTGGTTTGGATAATCGAAGCCAAGGTTAATTCTACCATTTCAAATGTGTACAGTCTAATTATTTTGACTAGATCTATTATTAATTGTTTGACATAAACTGTTCAGGTCCTATCAAAGGCAGAACTGCAGTTTCTTGCTTTACTTCCGACACTTCGTCCTAACGTGAGGGTCATTGCTGAATGTGGTAACTGGTAAGATTTCCCTTTTCATCTTCGTTTCTCTTGTTTATCAATCAACTCTCTTGTAAATAAGGAAACTTTGAGATCTTGTTGTTGTGGTTAGAACAACATTGTATTCAAATGCTACCTGGATTTACTTCAGTTTAGCCTTCTGTGGTCAATGCTACATACTTTATTATCATTCTTAGCTTTTAGATGCAAGAGTCAGGACAAGTATTTTAATATAGAAAGCATCTTTTGATTTCTTTTTTTTCATCTTTTTGAGAATTGCCGAGGGTCTATCGAAAACAACCTCTCTACCTCTAAGGTTGGGGGTAAGGTATACATACACTCTACCCTCCCCACCCCAGACCCCAGTTTGTGGGACTACACTAAGTATGTTCTTCTTGTTCATCTTTTTGAGAATTGAACCCCCTTATTTTTGTATTCAAGAGGTGCAAGTTCATGTTTATTTTTTAATATATGTACATTACATGACTATTCTATTTACATCCCCTTGAGCTGCGGCCCTTTCCTGCACCTTGCGTGGATGCAAGATCCTTCGTCCACCGGGTTGCCATATCCTTTCCTTTTACATGACTATTCTATTCATGGCATGTACAGGAGAAAGTTCATGTGGAAGCCACTCAAGGAAATTGCAGGTTTATCTCAGTCATAGGGAAAGAATATAAGTCCACAATATTGGAACTTGACACTGTAATATAGGCATTTACTTAAGAGCTACTTGGTTCTTGTGAATTATTTGTATGCTTCAATGTTGTACAATGTACATCAATGTATATGAAGTTAGCCAACTTATGTCATCTACTTGATTATACACATCGACCTCAATTAAAACATAATTTCCCTAGATAGTCACCCATGTTTGGGAAATTACCCAGTAATATCACTTATGTTTGTTTTAAGACTATAATATCACCCAACTTTACCTATTTTCCTCAAAATATACTTGACACAAAAAAAAAAAACATTATCTCTCTCCTAATAGGATGCCATGTCACATTTTAAAAAATTTATTAATAATATTTTTTTAAATTCTTTAAGTGTTTGTGCCCCTGCTTTTCGATATTATTTATACAATGTTTAGACATTTTTTTGTTTATTTGTTTGTACTTATTTGATTTGAAAAAATTATTTTGTTGTTCTATTTTAACTTAATTAGTGTATAATTTTTTTGAAATTATGGAATCCATTTTAGCTATATCTTTTAGTTTTACATTCATATTCTTTAGTTATAGCTTTGTTATTTTGGATGTCGGTAATATCTTGTAGCTACTTTGAGTATGAAATCAACGATTGATGATGGAAAATACTTTAATTATGGACCTCTTCACATTAAATTTGTGCAAACAAAAAGTAACTAACAACTTAAAATATCTAAAATCATATTAAAATTTAATTAACTTTCTAAATTCTATCGATATCACATAAATTAAAATAATAGATATTGGGCTTGTGCTAGCATAGACACCTGTGTCTAGTTTTAAGCATACATGTAAGTTTTAAATTTTACTTCTTTAAAGTAGGGAGTTCTAAATCAATATTTTATATATTTTTTCATAATTTTAAAATCATAAATATAACTAAATTTTGTGTAACTGAAGGTTAGCTACATGATTTTATCTTTACTATTAACAAGGATATTTTTTGTGCGAAGAAAATCACGTACATAATAAATATCACACGTATATTAATTAATTACTTTTATAACATATTATTTTTCAAGTTAATAATAAAAAACACTTAATTAAATATTATTTTCCACGAATTTCGTATTTTAATTATCTGTTATTTCCTTTATCTATCTAAATTGTTATTTCCTTTGTATTAAAATAAACCTCAATTTATAAATGATGGTTAAATATTTGAAATAAATAGACATGCAATAGGGGCACAAACACTACGTACAAGCAGGGGCACAAACACTTCAATTCCTAATGTAGGCATTCCACAACTAAAATACTTAGTATTAGGAGCCTACATACATTTAAAGAATTAAAAAAAATATTATTAATAAATTAAAAAAAAATGTGACATGGCATCCCATTAAGAGAGATAATATTTTTTTTGTGTCAAGTATATTTTAAGGAAAATAGGTAAAGTTGAGTGATATTGTAGTCCTAAAACAAACATAAGTGATATTACTAGGTAATTTTCCAAACATGGGTGACTATCTAGGAAAATTACTTTGAAAAACCTATATGCATTCCGATCTATTTTTAGGGGTTCTTCAACATTCAAGATTCTTTAAAACTCTTAAAACATAATTGGCCCGAAGAAATTACTTTAAAATAAAATATATCGCGCAAATAACACCCTTTTCCAACATGATTAATATGAAAACAAGAGATCTTAATTGAATCTTATGAAATTGAAAAACATAATAAAATCAGTTTTGGTGAGTCTTGTAAATGTTTCTTGTTCCATAATTAGCTGGTGGAGCTTGTGGACAGACACATTGATGGTTTGTGTCACATATGGGATGTGCATCTATGCATCTCATAATCTTAGCACAATCAGCATCGTTAGTACATCCTCCTTGCACATGACTTCCTTGTCCTACCAACATGGACGACATTGTTGAACAAGTTAGTGATGTATATAAGATTTTTCATAAACATCAAAATTTGAAAAAGTGAAAAAATGAATGAATTATCGTAATTTCCTTGTCCTACCAACATTGATGATATTGTTGAACAAGTCAGTGACCACAAGATTTTTCATAAACAACATCAACATTTGAAAAAGTGAACAAATGCAAGAATTATCATAATTTCCTTGTCCTACCAGCATCAACAACATTGTTGAACAAGTCAGTTACGTATACAAGATTTTTCATAAATAACATTTACATTTGAAAAAGTGAACAAACGAATGAATTATCATATATATCTAGTCTAGAGTATAAGATGCAATAGATAATAAAATTTCTTACCAAACAACATAAGCAAAAAGGAGATCAAGAAAATCTTAAGGAATGTTGCCTTCTCCATTTTCTCTTCCAAGTTTGGTGGTAACACAAGAGTAATTAGCTATATATGTGATTGGTATTATTGATTTTAATTGTCACTCTTAGCAATGTATTTATAGGTAAACAAAGACATCTGGTTGAGGGAGAAATAGTAAAATATTAAATAAGATAAATTTGAATATGACAGGATCAGATATTATTTATGTCTTTTCCATAAATAGTATAGCTAATTAAGGAAATTATATTAAAGATTAAGTAAGGTAACACAATCTTTTCTTGCAGGACTACTTAGGAAAGTGAGTAACTTAATTTCATTTTGATGTTTGACAAGTAATTTAAAATCAATGCAAATAAACTCGAGAAAAAGTCCAAAATAGCCTCTTATTTTTTTGGTTAGTACTCAAAGTCATCCTTAAATTTTCACATGGAGCAATAATAGTCTCTCATATTCACAATATTGGTGCACTTTTGATCCTCCCGCAAACTTTGCCTATTTTTAATAGTGATTTTGTCCACAATTTAATGTATGGAATATTCAATAGTCTTTTTTATATACAGTAAAACCTCACTAAATTAATATAGGCGGGACCATGAAATATTATTATTTTATAGAGATTTATTATTTAATCAGTAAATTAATATTTATTAATTTAAAGAGTGTTTTGACACCGCAAAATTCGTTTGGTGATGAATTCTCAGAGAATTTAAATGAATCCACTTGTGAAAACGACATTCATGAACTTGAGATCATGATTAATGATCTCGGTTACCGCAATAAAATGGACGTTATTAACTTGTTTGATGGGTGAAAATGATACATGTTCATAGGTCCAAAGCTTAGAAGAAATTATGGATACCATTGAAAAAAATAATGTTGATGATAAAGTAGAACATGATACAATACCTTTGGAACAAGTTATGGTCAGGAAACACTTATTACATTTAGAACTCTTCACAATTTTATGGTGTAGTTCAAAAAAACAACACCGAAACTTTTGGATGCAATAAGAAAAGTTAGAGATGAGCTTCAACAAGATTTAAATTTTAACAAGAAAATAAAACACAATAGAATTATGTTCCACTAAATTGTCTTAGATATATTTGTACTTTTAACGAATTATTAGTTTATAATATTAATGGGACCATATATTTATATAGGGGTCTTTATAAAATATATTATCTTATCAAAATGAGTGAATTTTTCCATTGGCCTAAGTTGGGACCGGAGAAAAATATTATCATAGAGAGGTTATTAATTAATCGAGTACTAATTTAGTGAGGTTTTACTGTATTTAATTAATAGAAATAATAATTAAGTCCATGTGACAAAAGGTGAGAAGAAGAACACCTTGTTCTATTCGGTAGAAATACTATTGCAGCTAAACTAAGAACACTTTGACATATGACGTTGCAAGAAAAGAAAAAATCGTACTATTACACGTGAAAACCACGTGATGAACCTCTCAATTTAAGTTGCAATAATATTTCTACTAAACAAAACAAGGTGTTCATCTTTTCACCTTCTCTCATGTGGAGTTATTATTTTTAATAAATATATGAAAAGACCATTAAACATTCCATACATAAATTGTGGATAAAATAAATACTAAAAAATAGGCAAAAATTTGTGGAACAACTAAAAGTGAACTAGTATTACAAACATGAGAGATTATTACTAAATTAGCGGGTTGGAAGACAAATTTCCTAAAGCGGAGTGATTTTCAATTCCTTTTGATTATGTGTACATATGGCCCGAAAGACATTGAAAGCAAAATTATTTTGCTTTCAAGGTCATTCAAGCCCCGAAATTAAATCATTGAACATCTTTTCTAAATTTTTGGAACAATCTTGACATGCTTTAGGGGTTCTTCAAATTTTTGGAGTCTTTAAAACATAATTGGCTCGAAGAAATTCATTAAAAATAAATCGCATATATATGACATCAAGTCAAAAGGAGCTAGCAAAGTAAATATAAATAATCTCTCTTTAAGTACTCCATTTAGGGGTTCTTCAAAATTATTTAAGATTCTTTTAAACCATTAAACATAATTGATTCGAAAAAATTTATTGAAAATAACATACATCACGTATATCTGACATCACGTTAAAAAGGAGCAATTCTAAACCATTTTCCAACATGACCAATATGAAAATAAGGGATCTTTATTGATTATTGGACCATATATATATATGAAAAGGAAAAATATAAATCATGGTTCATTTTTGCACATGAATAATAACAAACATAATAAATTAGTTTTTGTGAGTCTTGTAAATGTTTTTTCTTCCATAACTAGCTGGTGGAGCTTGACAGATGCATTGATGTTTTGTCAAGTCACATATGGGATGTTTATCTATGCATTTCAGCTTTACACAATCAGCATCCTTAGAGCATCCTCCCGCATAGCTTCCTTGTCCTATCGAACAAGTTAGTATGTATACAAGATTTTTCATAAGAAATAATCAACATTTGAAAAAGTAAATGAATAAACAAATTACTACAATAACAACAGATTTCATTTAGATAAAAAGTTCTATGCGCAACAACATCAATATATTTGTATAATCAAATCAATGAAAAGATAACTATAACATATAAAAGAAAATCATTATAGACCTATGTATATGTAATATAAAAAGGACACATAAATTGCTATAAACTTGTCTAGAGTGAAAGTTGCTATTGCTTACCCAACAAAATAAGCAAAAAAGAGACCAAGAAAATCTTAAGGAATGTTGCTTTCTCCATTTTCTCTTCCAAGTTTTGTGGTAACAGAAGAGTAATTATATATGTGATTAGTATTATTGATTTTAGTTGTACTCTTAGCAATTTATTTATAGGGAAACAAAGATATTTGATTGATGGAGAAATACTAAAATATTAAATAACATAAATTCGAATTTGACAGGATCAAATATTATTTATGTTTTTTCCATAAATAACGTAGCTAATTAAAGAAATTATGTTAAAGATTAAGTAAGGTAACAAAATCTTTTATTGCAGGAACTACTTGGGAAAGTTAATCACTTACTTTCCTTTTGAGGTTTGACAAGTAATTAAAGACTGATTAAAATCAAGTTCGATGCAAATAAACTCATTAAAAAAGAGAAGGAGATTTTCACACCATAAAACTATATATTAGATATAATATTACCAAATATATAGGAATATTTTTATATTTATCAAACATAAGAAATATTTTACAATACACCATCACCAAATTGACCAACATTTATCTTCATATATCCTCATACAAAAAAATAGGTCTAACAATTTGTCGAATTTACTCTTAAACCTTGGTGACACATCCTTATCACATGGAATCCCTAAAGCGAGTCTCATTGCTTGACATAATGATTAATTAGCATAGCAGCTAGAGATGGGTAAAGAGCCGGCTCGGCTCGTTTCGAAAAAAAAAAAACTCGGCTTGACTCGATTCGATTTCAGTTAAATCTTGGCTCAACCCATCTCAATCTAGTCTCGGCACAATTGGCTCGGTTTAATAAATAATATTCATTTAATAGTTTCAATTATTAAGTATATTAGAAATTCAACTTAAAGTACTATGATTTTCATGATTCGGTTTGGATTGATTTTTTGTAATAATCAATATCAAATCAGTTTAATCAATTTTTCGTTTATTAAAATCAAGTCAAACCAAATTTTGATAAGTTAGAGAGTAAGAATGTGCCCTCACTCATAGTTTTGTAATGCGGAGGTCAAATTTCGCCCCTTCATTGTCCTTTGACTTATCTATTGAATCTCCTTGAGGAACCCTCGGAAAAAAAAAGTTAAACCAAATATAAATGTGTATTCAATTATGACAAAATGGCACACTATGACAACTTATAGACTAAATTGGCAATAAATAGCCTACTTTTAAGATTTTAGAAAGAAAAAGACTTTGTTTTATTTATTTGACATTTAATAGTTATTTTTATTTTTCTTAAAAATATATTTTTGTTCCCCTTATTTTTCTCTAAACACGTTTGATTATTTTAGCATTCTTATTTTATCTCTCCTTTTTATTTGTTAACCATTTTAAAATAGAGTTCTTCTTCTTCTTCTTTTTCTTTTTTTGTTCATTTTTCTCTTTCTAGAATTCTTTTTATAGTATATTTCTTTCTCTCTCAAATTTTCAATTCTCCTTCTTAATTCACTTTGTTATGAAAATTACGTATAACAATATGTTTATTCATGCATACTTCTAAAAATGATATATAATCTTGTTCTTGTTCAATTTATTGTTGAATTTCATGATTTGTAGAATTAAAGTTTTTTCAATTTTGTTTTACAAAATTTTAGGTTATCTAT
>JAJOOR010012818.1:0-28794 GCA_036250505.1 Solanum acaule
TAAGATAAATAGAAAGGGGGATAGTGGGTCCCCTTGTCTCAGGCCTCTTTCTGCTGGAAAAAAACCAACTGGTTCTCCATTTACAAGTATGGAGAACCGCGTGGTTTTAATGCAGAAATTTATCCAGCTTAACCATCTCCACCCAAACCCCATCTGCCTTAGGACACTGATTAGAAACTCCCAGTTCAAATGGTCATATGCCTTCTCAATGTCTAGCTTGCACATCAGTCCAGGGATTCCACCTCTAATTCTAGAATCAATGCACTCACTAGCTAGAAGTGCAGCATCTATGATTTGCCTTCCTTTGATAAAGGCCATTTGGTGCTTGTTTATTAGCTTACTGATCACCTTTTTTAACCTTTCTGCCAAACTACTAATACCAATTCTTGTGAAACCATCTGATTTTGGACTTCCTCATTGTCCGATTCTATTCCGTTTTTGCGAGTCATTTTCGCTTTTCCTTATGACCTTGTGTAGTATGGATGAGATGTCAACTTAAACACAAACCAACCACCTTTAAACTCTCTTTATAAACAAAAACAAATGTGTTAGGGTTTAACGCTTTGCAAATATTAATCACACGTTTATGTTATGCACCTAAATTATTTCCATTTCTATAATGAGTTTCAGAAGGCTTTTATGGTTCATCCCGGCTTTAGATGAATTTATTTTAATGATTTGCTTATGTCTTTTAGTCGCATAATTTACTCATTTGGGTATCTTGAAAGTATTTTGATCGAACTCATTGAGAGTTGCCTACGTATCATGTTGAACATGAATTAGATCATTGCGTAGTTCATGGAGGGAAAGTGTTTGAGCACAACATTTATTTAAGTAGAAGAAAACATCATTCAAATCCAAAGTATTCTTAAAACAAATAACCAAAATAAAAACATAAAAGTACTTAAAAATTGCAATAGGCTCGATGAAATGGAAATAAAAGAAATAACAATAATAAAAGAGGCCCTCTCCAGGAGTTCTGGATCATCAATTTCCTCCTAGGCTCGAATAGACTTTGAACAAGGCTTTCGGCAGATGATGGGCTAGTGCACGCGCAACCACCATAGACATCTATTAAGTTCTCTGTGAGTTAGAGCACTTGTCATTTGGCTTCCTCCATATTCACATGACAGTTTCACAACCAATCTTGTGTAGTATCAACCGCGTGGTTCAAATTCTCTTCTTGTGCCTGAAGCTCTTCGATTTAGTCATGAAGCTCGTCTCGCTCTCCCATCCATTGGTTTCTTTCGATCGCACCTTCTGCTTGTTATAATGTAAACACTTTGCTATATCCCTTTCTCGTTTCATCGAAGCTTTTAACTGATTCTGCAACCTAGACTGTGTACATTAATAGGGTCTTTTCTTTTTTAAACTCATCCTCTTGTCGCTCCATAGCGCCTGTGATAATGCCCAAATCCTCATGTATTGTTTGAATGGTGAAACGATGTTCTCTCTCAACCCGTTATTGAACCATCCTTACTCTAGCTTCAGATCTTGCATCATGTTAGGCCAACTCTTCTCTAACATGCAATATGATGCAATAAGGCGAGGAATGGTCGAAAGGAAGACATGCAAGATCTGAAGCTAGAGTAAGGATGGTTCAGCAATGGGTTGAGAGAGAACATCGTTTAACCATTCAAACATTACATGAGGATTTGGGCATTGCCACAGGCGCTATGGAGCGACAAGAGGATGAGTTTAAAAAAGAAAAGACCATATTAATGTACACACAGTCTAGGTTGCACAATCAGTTAAAAGCTTCGATGGAAAGAAAAAGGGATATAGCAAAGCGTTTCACATTATATCAAACAGAAGTTGCGATCGAAGGAAACCAATGGATGGGAGAGCGAGACGAGCTTCATGACCGAATCAAAGAGCTTCAGGCACAAAAAGAGAATTTGAACCACGCGGTCGATACTACACAAGATTGGTTGCAAAACTGTCATGAGAATATGGAGGAAGCCAAATGACAAGTGCTCCAACTCATAGAGAACTTAATTGATGTCTATGGTGGGTATCTCCATCGAAGTGATGAGAGTCTAGGTCACAGGCGTGTGCACTAGCCCATCATCTGCCGAAAGCCTTGTTCAAAGTCTATTCGAGCCTAGGAGGAAATTGATGATCCAGAACTCCTGGAGAGGGCCTCTTTTTATTATTGTTATTTATTTCCATTTCGTCGAGTCTGTTGCAATTTTAAATACTTTTATGTTTTTTTTGGTTATTTGTTTTAAGAATACTTTGGATTTAAATGATGTTTTCTTCTAGTTAAATAAATGTTGTGCTCAAACACTTTTCCTCCATGAACTACGTAATGATCTGATTCATGTTCAACGTGATACGTAGGCAACCCTCAACGGGTTCGATCGAAATACTTTCAAGATACCCAAATGAGTAAATTATGCGACTAAAAGACATAAGAGAATCGTTAAAATAAATTCATCTAAAGCCGGGATGAAACATAAAAGCCTTCTGAAACTCATTATAGAAATAATTTAGGTGCATAACATACAACGTGTGATTAATATTTGCAAAGTGTTGAACCCTAGCACGTTTGTTTTTGTTTATAAAAAGAGTTTAAAGGTGGTTGGTTTAAGTTGACATCTCATCCATACTACACAAGGTCATAAGGAAAAGCGAAAATGACCCGCGAAGACGGAATATAGTCGGACAATGAGGAATTCCAAAATCAGATGGTTTCACAAGTATCAGTAGAAGAAGTAAGGATGTTGAGACAACAAATGTACGAAGCTTGGATGAATGGACAAGCTCCTCCCTCTTCAATTCGTGATTATCTGAATGCAAATATGCCATTTCCTATCCAAGTGACCCAGTTTATCCACCTAGATTTGGCCCATATGTTAACACCTCCAGTACTGCTGGAACTTTCGCGGTACGCCCGTTGAATCCACCCATGATGAAAAATCCACTTTTCATGCATACTACAAAGACTAATACAATTCCCCAACCTGCACTGGTACGATAATCCTCCATCCAAAGATCAACATGACCAAGGTTATGCCTCTAAGTTGATTCTTAAAATTCCTTACTCTTACCACCACACTCATCAGTACAGTTCCTCTGTCGAGCTTGAAAAAACTACTAAGAACGAGGAACATGAAGAAATTGCTAAAAAGAGGAGTCCGGAGCAAAATATAAGGAATATGCAAGGACTAGGAGGGCACAAGAGTATCTCATTTAAGGACTTATGCATGTTCAAAACACCAAAGTTCGACAAGTATAGCGGTCATAGTGACTTAGTAGTTCATCTCAAGAGATTTTGTAATCAACTAAGGGGAAAAGAAAAACTCCTTATGGCTTCCTTTGGAGAAAGTCTGACAGGGGTGGCCTCAGAATGGTTCATCGATCAAGATATTTTTATGCATGTTCACCTACCTATTGGGTTCAAAACACCAAAGTTTGACAAGTATAGCGGTCATGGTGACCTAGTAGTTCATCTCAAGAGATTTTGTAATCAACTAAGGGGAGCAGGAGGGGAAAAGAAAAACTCCTTTGGAGAAAGTCTGACAGGGGTGGCCTCAGAATGGTTCATCGATCAAGATATTTCTCATTGACATGTCTGGGACGACATGGCTCAGGATTTCGTCCAGCAATTTCAATATAATATTGACATCGTTTCGGATCACAATTCTCTCGCTAATATGAAGAAAAAATCAACTGAAAGCTTTAAGGAATACGCCATAAAATGGAGAGAGCATGCAACTAGAGTCAAATTACCAATGAAAGATCATGAATTGATTGATGTTTTCCTCCCGGCTCGACTACTTTCATTACCTGCTTGCCGCAATGGGAAAGCCCTTCGCCAAAGCAATTAAGTTTGGAGAAATGTTTCAATCTTACTGATTTGTCTTTCGTATTTTCATGTATTAATTTATCACCAGCTTATAAAAAAAAACTAGTTTCACTATGTTTATTATTCTTTGTAGGAATTGATTAGGCTGTAAATAAAAATGTATTATGTTATGAGTCTTGCAAAATATTTAATGATAAAGAAAGACCTGCCAAAACTTGATTTAATTTAGTAATTGATGAAATCTGGATAAAAAAAAATTGTAATTATGTTTATATTATTTGAAATTCGATATTGTAAATGAAGACTATCTCATGACAACAACCAAAGATTTAATATCATGTCTCGTTTAATCCTTTGCTTTTGGCTTAGTTGCGATTTTAATAAATTCGAGTACTTTGTAAAAATATTCATGATATTAACTTCAGTTAGTTGCTTTGATGGGTTTGAATGTATATTTTATTTTATTGGTTTAATCTAAGTTTTAAGTCTTTAAGGTCACATATTTATGTAACTCAAGTTCCAATTGTTTAAAAACAAAATGAAAAGAAAGTTTTTTTTTATAGCATAAATAAATTAGATAAGTTTAATTGTGTCGAATTTGACAAGAGATGAATAAATGACCCTTAAACTAAATATTTGTTTAAGTTTGGAAAAATGAAAATGTTTCATAAATGTGTTAAAGATGCAAGATACAAACAATTTGTGGCAAGGTTTGAAAGCACTGCTACCAATATACCACATGTAAATTAAATAAGACAACTTTTAATGAGTTCTTTTTATCAGAGAAGAAATGTATATAACTTTTTTTTTAATTATTAGGCTAATAAATAGAATGTATCCAAAATCAATAAAACGACTGTGTTAATACCACGGGACTCGAGGGGTGTTTGACACCTTCCTCTCGGTCAATAGAATTCTTTACCCAGGCTCTTAGTTCGCAGACCAATAAAAATAGAGTCAATTTCCTTTTGAATATGGGTTCAAATAAGGCGACTTGGAACACCAAAACTCAATTCCAAGTGGTGATTCTGTAAAATAAATAATCCCTTTTCAAAATGTCTCTTTAATTGGAAAAACTCTTTTTTTCAAAACTATCAATTTGGAAAAAATAGGAGCATGACACTATAGTTGCTCTATGTTTAACTTAATACTAAATCAGAAATTATTTTGCATGGTGTCTATTGCTATTACTTAAAATAGTACTCTCCATTCCAAATTAGGTGTCTTATGTGGTTTGGAAACGACTATTAAGAAACAAATTGGATGTAATATCCTAGTTAAATGAAGAGGGGGTTGGGTTTCAAAAAGTTAGGTAAAGTTGATTTTTCGAAAACATTGACTACTTTTAGAACAAAAGTGGATCCCATGGTGTCTTTTGGATAATGGTATGAAGAAAAAGTATTGTCAATGACAGGCAAAGCCTCCATGAAGGTGGAGTTGATTTTGGGACAACTGGAAGTAGAAATTAAGACTTAATTTGGGACAGAGTAATACTTTGGCTGATCTCAACTTAAAACTAAAATAGTGGTTTGACTAGCATACACTAAATCTGGTGTAGGTTTAAGAACTCCTGTTGCATCATAAACTTGCAGGCTGAAGTGTTATTCCTACATATTCTGTTCTAGATAAGTTGGAACTGATTGTAGCTTGTTTTATGTGAGGGTGATGTGTGGTAGTTCTGCAGGTAGGTTACATTGTCATGATAGACCCTTCAACAGGAACTAGAATGAAGTTATTAAGAATGAGAGGTGCTGCAGTTGTTGGTGTTTACCATCCTTTAATTGACGAGAATCTCATGAAAATTCTCCAGGGGTATGAACTTAATCAGTTACATGGTACATAGATGCATCATAACAGCACTTGCTATTGGTGCACAAATGCAGTTATCTAACCTTTATGATTTATGCTTTTCTTAATTGCAACAGGAGGAATAAAAAAGTTTATGCATGGACTGTTGATGATGAGGACTCCATGAAGAAAATGTTATTTGAGCGGGTGGATGCTATTGTTACAAGCAGTCCTTCTTTACTTCAACGCCTTATGCAGGAAGTGAGGACACAATGCCTCGCGGAAGGTTTTTCTTTGTCCCATTGAGGACAAGTTATATTATTCAAAAAATAGATCAACTGAAAAAACTTGGGCTCTGCTAGTGGAATGGGAAAAGTAAACCAAGGATTGCAAGCGAGAAGAGGCCTCAGTTTTACATATGCAATAAATCATTTGCCTAAATAGTTGGTTTTAGAAGACATAGAAGGACGGACATAGGATAACAACACCAATCAGCTAACGAATACAACAAGTGTTCTTTTCTAGCGTTATCATCTTTACATGTTGAAGTAGCGTCACATTTGACCGCTACATGTGGATCGATGCTGAAATATATTGCAGGAGTGAAGCTTCAGGAGAGATTGCTGATAGATATTGTTAAAATGGCTTCGTGAAATGTTGTACTACTATATTGTTATTGCTGTAAAGGAGATTATTGTTGTACTACTATATTGTTTAAGCAAATTATGCCTGTTCTTGGTAAGCTATGCCCTTGATTTCTAGTTCATCTTTTTATCAGAATTATTATGAAGGATATTTTTTTATCTATCAGTTCCTCTTCTTATTCCTAAATTAGTAGATGAACAGCTTTTTCTGGAGAGGATTTAACTCATATACTACAATGGAAGTGCTATCAGAGTGTTTTATTTATCATATAATAGCAGGTTACTTGTTTTAGTGGTCTTATCTTTCATATTACTAATCTCACTAATTATGAATAACTACTATTTTCAATTGAAGACTCTTAATGTATAGAACTTCAACTCTTCGGGAAAATAGACTTGGGGCTTGTTTGGATGGGTTTATAAAAAGTAACTTCTAAGTCAAAATCTTAGTCATATAGAGGGTATCCTACTTTTGGCTTTTGATTTATTTATTTAAATTTTTATTTATTTTTGGCTTAAAAACACTTTTTAACCTTTCCAGAACTAAAAAAGTGCTTAAAAGTCAAAAACATTTAAAAATAAGCTAATCTAAATGGGCACTTACACTATGAAAGGTTCTGTACTCCCACAACATGCGGGCTCTTTTGGAGCTATGGAACCTTGATGGTTGATGTTGAATATTAGGCAAGTGAATGATATGTATAATGAGTAGTTTGAAGTTAAAGAAAGAAGTTAAGAGGATTCAATCTACTACTACTAGTGATGCACTCACACTCAATTGTGATGATAGTAGTTAATCTACGAGCTAAGGCTCGAAGAAGATGAAGACTAATTTCAGGGTACAACCGAGAAGATTAGCTGAGGAGATGTAGAAGAAGGAAGAAAGAATAGATTGATATTATTCATGAATGATGAATCAGTACATTTCCCATGTATTTATACAACTAATCAATGGTTAAAATGACTAAAGAAGAATACAACAAAAGAAAATAACTAACTAATTTCTTGACAGCTAACTAACTAATTTCTTGACAGCTGAATAGTGTTAACTGCCTAACAATTCTAACAGATTTTCAGATTCCTTTACATTTATTTAACTCGACTACAATACTTGCATCAATACCCCCTATTTGAAGAATAGCCTTGTCCTCAAGGCTGGAATGAAGGAAATCTATGTTGCAACTCTGTGAAAATTTCCTAGGTGGCCTGAGCTGTATAAATGCCCAGCCATTTAACCAACACCTGACAAACAACCTTATTACCTCTCTTGATCATCCTCCTCTCTAATATAGCCTTAGGCAAAGGGCAGTAGGGACTAGACATAAGCAACACTTAAGGGTGGTTGAGGACAACAGGTACTTCATGACATTTTTTCAACTGTGATACATGAAAAGTAGGATGGATCAACACATCAGCTGGGAGCGACAACTTATAAGCAACTTCCCCAATTTTAGCAACAATCATATAGGGACCAAAGTACTTAGCAACTAGCTTGTTGAAAGGTCTAGTGGCCACAAAGAACTGCATGTAAGGTTGTAGCTTTAAATAAACCTAATCACCCACACATTGGCTAGATCTCTCATTCTTTGTTGGGCCCTGGATAATTGGAACTTCAACAAGGCAATAATAGCTTCCCTAGCCTCCAAGGACCTATCAACCATCTAATTAGAGGATTCACCAGCCAAATAGGGAAGATGAATAAGTGGCTTTTGACCATAAAGAACTTCATAAGTGGAGCATTTGATAACTGAATGATAGGTTGTGTTGTACCACCACTCAGCAAGAAGCAAGTGAGCAATCCACTCCAAGGGTTTATCTGAGCAAAAACACCTCAGATAAGTCTCCAAGGTCCTGTTCAAGACCTCAGTCTGACCATCTGTTTGAGAATGGTAGGCTGTAGATTTATGCAACTGAACTCCTTGCAAGGTGAACAATTCTTGCCAAAAGGAACTCAAGAAAACAGGGTCTCTATCACTGACTATAGTAGAGGGCATACCATGCAACCTAAACATATTGTCAAAGAAGCTTTGAGCTACAATTTGAGCAGTGTAAGGATGCTGCAAGCAAATGAAATGGCCATACTTACTCAACATATCAACCACCACTAGAATGACATCCTTGCCTTTGGATTTAGGTAAACCCTCAACGAAATCTAAGCTAATGTCAGTCCAAACACCTTCAGGGATAGGTAGAGGTTGAATTAAGCCAGGATAAGCTGAGGCATCATACTTGTGTCTCTGGAACACATCACATCTATTAATGAAACTCATGATAGCCAGAGTAATGGTCTTCCAGTAGAATAGGGATTGCAATCTCCTAATTGTAGCATCCATTCCAGAGTGGCCATCTTGAGGTGTAGAATGCCACAACTAAATAATGTGTTCTCTCAACTGAGGGTCAGATCCTACTACCAATCTTCCCTTCCACCTAAGCTGATAATTAATCCAAGTGAAGGATTTATAAGGCTGTACTAGCAGTTTAGTGATCAAGGTCTGTAAAGTAGCATCAGAAGTCCAAGATTGCTGAATCTAGCAGAAGAGTGTATCATGGGGTGTAAGCAAAGATAAAGCCAATAGCTCTGCCCCTTGATTCCTGGAAAGAGCATCAACATCCTTGTTGTCCAGTCCTTTTTTGTATTCAATAGTAAAGTCAAATGCCATGAGCTTTGAGATACCAGCCACCTGGAAATCAGTGTGTATAGTCTGTTCTAGCAGATGTTTTAATGCCTTCTGGTCAGTCCTGACAATGAAGGGTCTGCTTAACAAATAATGTGACCACTTAGTCATAGCAAAAACCAATGCCAGCAATTCTCTATCATAAACACACATGGACTGGTGTTTAAGGGCCAATGTTTTACTAATATAGGCAATAGGGTGCCCCTGCTGCATTAGGACAGCACCAATACCTGTACCACTTGCATCTATCTTAATAACAAAAGGTTCAACATAGTTTGGCAGGGCCAGAACATGAGCAGTTACTAAGGCTTGTTTGAGAGTCATGAAGGTTGCAGTAGCTTCTTCAGTCCAAGCATAGCTGTCTTTTTTAAGTAAGTCATGTAGAAGTCTGCATATAGCTCCAAATCCCTTGATAAATCTCCTATAGTATCCTGCTAGACCAAGAAAACCTCTGAGTTTCTTGATGGTAGTAGGCAGTTCCCAAACTTGAACTGCAGATACCTTCTTAGGATCAGTTGCTACTCCCTTAGCACTGATAAAATATCCTAAGCACTCCACTTCTTTTACCCCAAAAGCACACTTAGATGCTTTAGCATACAATTGATAATTCTTCATCAACTCAAACACAATTCTTAAGTGATCCACATGAACAAACATATTTATGATATAAACCAAAATGTCATCAAAGAAAACTAACACTAATTTTCTGAGTAATGGTTTGAAAACTAAATTCATAAGACTTTGGAATGATGAAGGAGCATTGGTTAACCCAAAGGGCATTACCAAGAACTCATAATGACCCTTATGAGTTTTGAAAGTTGTTTTATGCACATCAGATTTTGACATTCTCAATTGGTGATAGCTAGCTCTAACATTAATCTTAGAGAACACCTCAGCACCCCCCAACTCATCCAATAAATCCTCAATAATAGGGATTGGGAATTTATCCTTCACTATTAAATGATTCAGATCCCTGTAATCAATACAAAGTCTCCAACTACGTACCATCCTTTTTTCCAACTAACACAACTGGGGATGCATATGGACTAGTACTGTGTTGTGCAACCCCTTGATCTATCATCTCCTGTACCAACTTCTCAATAATATCATTCTTCATTCCAGGAAACATGTAAGGTCTCTTACTAATAGGTGTTGCATCGTCTAAGAGTGGTATTCTGTGATCATAGGGTCCTCTGTGAGGTGGTAATGTAGTAGGAATATCAAATATACATTTGTATTGTTCCATTAAAGAAACCAAAACAACTGAAATGTCATCACCTGTGGCTGTGATAGCTTGGATGTGGTTACGCTGGAAGGTAACATCTGTGTTCACTGACAACATATAAAATTGTACTTGTTTTGCAGGTTTTTTATTTAACACTTTAGCCTTAGTAACCTTGACTTGAGTCATTGCCCCTCTCAACACATGCTTCTTCCCTTGGTGCATGAACTCAATGGTCTTTTTGCTAAAATCAAAGAGAATTCTCCCCAATGTATTCAACCATTGGACCCCCAATACTATATCAATATTTCCTAATGGCAGTAATAGGAAATCAGAAGAAAATGTAGTCCCCTGTAACAACCACTGCAGATTCCTACAAATGGAAGCAGTTTGTACCTTCCTCCCATCAGCTACACTAATAGACTGTTCCATGATTGTGCTGGCCTTGCATCCTAGCTGCCTTGCCATTTCTTCATCAATAAAATTGTGGGTACTACATGTATCAATAAGAATCTGCAATGGTCTTTTCTCATGATACCCAGTGACTCTAATGATCTGGTATCCAGTGACACCAGTGAATGCTTGCAATGAAATTGTCATACATTCCGCAGGATTGGCAATGTTATCAATTGCTTCTTGGTCCTGAACTGATCCGGTTCTAGATCATCTTCCATAGTTACATCTCCTTCTTCACACAATTCTACTAAGAACAACTGCTTCTTGGCCTTACACACATGCCCCCTTACATACTTTTCATCACAAAGGAAGCACAGTCCTTGCCCCTTTTCTCATCCATCTTTGTTGCAGTTAAGAGCTTCCTTCCATTAGCATTGCCCTGAAATCCACTAGGTTTGTTATAAGAATTATCAAAAGTTTTCCTGTAACTAGTATTAGCTGGTATGGGCCTCTGTAAATTCTGATTTCTATGGAAGTTTGAAATTGGTAAAATGGGATTCTGATTTTTTCCAGAAGATCTAATTCCCCAGGACTGAGCTTATGCCTCAAAAACTTCCTCTTGCAATCTAGCCAACTTGTAAGCTTGCATCAGGGTTTTTGGTGCCTACATCCTTATTGATTTGTTCAATTCAGGTTTGAGCCCTCCTAAGAAACAACTGATGGCATTCTCATTAGACAAATTCACCTCAGTCAGCAGCCTATCAAACGCAGCTTGGTAAGCTCTTACATTGCTAGTTTGTTCCAGGTGCTTAATGGATTCCATTGAATCTTCATATCCATCCCCAAACCTTTCATTCAAAGCTAAAATATACTCTGTCCAAGTAGGATCTACAACAGTGTTCCTAGCTTTCATATATGACCTATGCCAAGCAATAGCTTCCCCATCTAAGTGAATTGATGTGACCTTGACCCTCTGACTATAAGGAATTTCATCCATAGAAAAGAATTGGTCCACCTTATACAACCATGTTTTCAGATCTTGTCCAGAAAATCTAGGGAAATCTAACCTAGAGCATTGAGCGAGAAAATTACCAGTTACTCCAGTCTGAATGTCTCTACTTGTGTTCAATTGCCTCAATTCTCCAGAATTTTCACCTCCAGCAGAAGATTCACCTCTGCAATTATCCAATTCCTTGTCTCTCTGCTTCATACCACCAATGGCTTGCTTGATTTCCAACAATTCCTTATTTGTCCTCACATTTCGATCATTCATACTCTCCATCAATATCTACAATTGCTCTTGAATCTGCAAAAAATTGTTATCCGTGTCCTCTGTCGATCCTTCTAGGTTCTTATTGCGAGACAAAGCCATGCCGAGGAATGATAACTCTAATACCAATTGATGCACTCACACTTAATTGTGATGATCGTAGTTAATCTAGGAGCTAAGGCTCGAAGAAGATGAAGACTAATTCAGGGTACAACTGATGTAGAAGAAGGAAGAAAGAATAGATTGATATTATTCATGAATGATGAATCAGTACATTTCCCATGTATTTATACAACTAATCAATGGGTAAAATGACTAAAGAAGAATACAACAAAAGAAACTAACTAACTAATTTCTTGACAGCTAACTAACTAATCTCTTGATAGTTGAACAGTGTTAACTGCCTAACAATTCTAACAGATTTCCAGATTCCTTTACATTTATTTAACTCGACTACACATACTTGCATCACATTGTATATTCAACTTTCTCCTCTCGTTATTTCTTGATATGGAAAATTACATTAATAATATATATCTAACAAAAATAATTTAAGAAAGGACAAGAAATGTCTGCAACATATATCTTCTTTATGGTAACAAACTTCTCCATCTAATTATTTCATAGTTCAATTGCCGAAAAGTTTGTTGAATCATTTAAAAGCGTTGTTGGTTTGTTTTCACCTTTCTCTATTCAAATTAATTTTTCAAATTCAAATTTGTAAACATTAATTTTTCATTTTTCAAAGCTTTTAATTTTTCTTTCCCGATCCGTTTCAAGAAAATCATAAAAGGATCTTATTTCACTGTGGGTCAAATTTTTTTGGGTACTTCAAAACTTTCAAGAAAAGCAGTTCCAATGGTGGAGGTGATTGGAGAAGAAAAAAATGATCAATTTGAATGATCGAAGAGATGGTGGTAGTATGACAGTTGGATTATGGGTAGACGTGTGTGACTCAAATTAATATTAAACTTGGTGATTATACTAGGTGGATTTGAAGAAAGAGTTGGCGATGATGACAAACGTCAAATTTGAAGAAGCAGGTAATGGTGGTTCGAGGAGGAGGAAATGTGGAAATGGTGAAGGGGATGTCGAAATGGTGGAGGAGAAAAAGAAAAGAACGCAGATTTTTTTACTTTTTTTTCTTTATTGAAATGTAACTTTTTAAACATAATTAGTTAATTAATTTTTAAAATGGGTTTTTATTCTTAAATATATTTTTGGGAAAAGGGTCAAAAATACACCTCAACTTTGATTTATTAGTTGATTATACCTCTACCATTGAAATAAAATTATTTATACCCTCGCTGTTACTAATTTCACCATTTATACCCCTCAATTGGATGGAAAACCCAAATCAACTAAAATTACTCATTTTTACATAATTTATCCAATTTTGATCCGACCCGACCCGTCTAATATTATAACTCATTTTTGTTCATCTTTTAACCCTCGCTTCTTACCCATTTTTGTTCATCTTTTTTGTAAGCATGGTAACAAAAAGAAGAACGTCAGCCTTGAGTCCTCGAGCTCGAGGTTTCAATTTCTTTACTGCATTGGAGTGGAAAAGGAAAACCTTGGGCTCCGCTGACGGCTTGATGCTAATAGGCCATGTCTGTTAGATGCTTTTTGGGCTTCTTTTGATCTGTTAAAACCTCCATTTTCGTTCGATTCTTGAAGATGGTAATTCAAAAAGTTTTGAGTTCAAAACGAACAAGAACAAGTTAGCAATTGTGGAGAAAATGAAATTAAATTGCTATAATTGTAAAGAATTCAGCGCATATGATGATGAAGAAGTTGGGTTTAGAAAAAAACCGAGGATGAAAGTTTTTAAGATCCAATAATTCAAAATTAATGGAGAGGATTAAAAAAAATCATTTTTCTCTTTTTAATGAAATTTACAATATTTTTTTTTTACTGATGTATGGATCCTTGAGCTCTATATTGTACAAGAGGAGTTAAAATTTTTGGCTTCGGGTAAGAACCACGAGGTAAAAGATGAATAAAAATGGGATATCATTAGGTGGGTCGGGTCGGGTTAAAATTGATTAATTTAAGTAAAATTGAGTGATTTTAATTGATTTGGGGTTTTCCATCATTGAGGGATATAAATGGTGAAATTAGTAACGGCGAGGATATAAATAACCTTTGTTTAAACAATAGGGGTATAATCAACTAATAAATCAAAATTGAGGGATATTTTTGACCATTTTCCCTATATTTTGTAATAATCATTTTTGCTATATATGTCACATGTAGTCATTTGATTTGCCACTTTGACACACCATTGGCGAGTATAATACACACATATGTTGATTACCAAAATGACATAGCGGAGATCTACTTAAGGTTTTTTAAAATGAACAAGGGCTACTTGAGGTGTATAAGTAAAAGTTAGTGTCAACTGTAGGGGGCCACCAATGAATTCCGCCTATTAATAATGTCGCAATTGAGATTATTCTTACAAAAAAGGGGCCAATATATCCCTTTACTATTTTCTATTGTTTAAACCCGCGCCCCTTTTTTATTTGAGTGTTAATCCTCCATTATACTATTTTGGTATATGGTCCCGATAAAGTTTCAAATCTACCCTTAACTTGACAGATTGGAGGCTCGAAAATGAAATACTCAATCCACAAACAAAAAAAGGTCAATCCAAGACCTGACCGACGCTTCATTTTTCACCCACCAACCCCTCTGATGATACACCTCTTTTATCAAAATCATCTTCTAAAGAAAATGTGATAAATGGTCACTAAATTATTGGAGTAGATCTAAAATAGTCCATTAACTATATATTTATCAGATTTTGTTCTTTAACTATTCAAAATGTTATCAAGTTTTGCCTGTTAATTATATACTTACCATTTTTAGTCCTTTAACTGTACACTTACTAGTTTTAGTCATTTTAGTATGCAAAAATTTATCAGGTTTGGTCTCTGACTATTTTTTATACAAATAGTTTAGGTTTATATTAATAGAATGTGTCTATGTAAAATTAAATCTTTAACCCATTTTTCAGTTGTTTCTCTATCCCCCGGATGCTACTTTTTCTTCAAATTATTCTTAAGAAAAGCACCTTACCTCAATGATTCTAAATGAAATTTACGGAAAAAGAAGATAGAAGTCATGATTTTTATTCAATGGAGGATGAAATGAAATATATTATTGTCGCTAATGACTTGAAAATGCTAAAATTTATTATAAAAATAAAATAAAATTATTACCCATTAGGTGTAAAGAGAAATTTATTTATATTTACTAGAAATGAATTTGTTGTAATTAGAATAAAATTAAAAGTTTGTTACTCAGATATTTTGTTACCAAAGCTGATACACTTTTGAATAGTTAAAAGACTAAATCCGATAAAAGTATAATTATGAGACCATTTTAAACCTACTCCTATAATTAAGAGACTATTTCTTACCTTTTCTCCGCTTCTTCACATCTTCCCCACTAACCCAACCAAACGCAACATCTATATACACTACAACTCACAGCACCTAAATTATGCACAACAGAAAAGGAAAAAGACAACCATCTACCCTACACAAAAAAACAAAAAACAGAACAACACATACATACCACATTTTATTTCCACCCACAGATCTCACTCTAGCACTACATGTAGATACCACTTGCACCCATACGATCGAAAAAAACCACTACCATTTTCAATTTACATACAGACTCACCCTCTTCACAACACTAAAATATAACTCTCAGAAAAATACCCACGCACAACAAAAAAATAAAATACATGCACAAGAGAGAAAAAAATAAAGGTTGAGATAAGATTTGTTTTCGTGGTTTCGAGTTCGTGGTTTCTGATTGTGGTCTTTTCTTCTCGTGAATTAATTTTTCAAAAGGTAACACTTGGTCTTCGTTGTATGGTTTGATTTCATAATTATATAAGATGTGATTCCAATGTTATGAAGTTGCTCAAATTTTATGTGTATTTAATTTTGATATTGTAATGTTGAAATATAATTGTTTAAATTTTACATATCACTAAACAATGAATATCTTTAGAATATTGAAACTATTTCTTCTAATATTTACTAAAATATTTTTAATGTAATATGTTGTGAGCTATTGTAAGAATAACTCATTGTATGTTAGAAAATATTTTTTTAATTATTTGTTAGTTCACATAAAAGTAATAAATATTTTGTTTCACTTATGAATATGGTTACACATATCTTTTTTTGAAATACTTAAAAATATTCAATGATGCGGTTACGCTCCTTGACCAAATTATTTTTAATAGTTAACTTTCATTACTTCAAACCAAGACGTGTAGACTAAAATTATTCCATGTGATGCACTCGCGCAAAGAAGATAGTTATGCCTCTAAGACGGTGTATGTCAAGACCAAGAATGTGGTAACACATCTAGGTTGTGACCAATAAAAGTTCAACAATTAAAAATACGAGCAAACAATGACATGTAGATTCAATTTATCCAAAATAGTTTAAAATAAGTATAAGTCAATAAAAGTAACCGTGCTACAATCACGAGACTCGAGAGATGCCTAATGCCTTCCTCTCGATCTCAAAATTCCTTATCCAAATTTCTAGTTCGCAGACCAAAATATAAAATCATTTCCTTTTGATTAGGGACTTTTTTTAAAAAAAATTGACTTGAAACACCATAACTCAATTTCAAGTGACGACTCTGAAAAAAATAAACTAACCCCTAATTAATATCATCACTAAAATTGGAAAAACCTTTTTTACCGTCGAAAAAGGAGTGTGACACATAAGAAATTATCTTTTCAACGGATTGAGTCGAACTACAAACAACTTGATTCTCAATATTAGGGATATGTAAGTGGGGTCGATGTTGAAAATTCGGTTGTACTCCACCAAACCTTTCTTAATTTCATTGCCAACCTTTCATGTTTCTTCATAAATCGACATTGAGATAAATTTTGATATCTTTTCAAATCGTGCGTAGTCAAACATCTTGAAGTACAAGTAGCTTGAATTGTCATGTAACCTCATATATGCAAGAAACTCGATATCCGAATTCTGTCATGATTCTTTAAAATTCTTTTCAAAACCAACACTATTTGAGAAATAAATTAGCTAGTGGCCCGACAAATTGAAATTCATCAATTTTATTTGCTCAAAATCTCTTTCATCGACTCAAGCTAATGAAAGGTCCACAACTTGAAATAATTATTTTATAAAATAAAAAACTATTCTCAAATCAATATTAAGGAAATTTAAATATTTTTTTCAATAAAATATATACTTCTATATACTTATAATAAATAGATTTATATAATTTTACTATTTTAAATACTTGAAAAGCAGTTTGTCAGAAAATTGTATTAAATTAAGTACGCGTTGTTTTCTCAAAATCAATTAAGTTACAGTTTAGTGGTATAATTAGTCTTTTATATCAAAATAATTATTTTTTACATGTCAAAATTAAAAAGCTCAATAAATAAATTAAGTATATAAATTATCTCATTCACCATGCAAGAAATCCCAAATATAGTTAAACATTTTTTGTTAAAAAACATTCAAAGAAAATGGTCCCTCCAAACCTTTGTTTATTTGACCCAAATGTTCAACATTTTAATTAACCAAGTGGCCCAACAATTGATCTCTATTGCACTAGCCTCGCCCGTTTTCTCTCTTTTAGAAATTCCCACCAACCTCATGCTCCTCTCTCTCTCTCTCTCTTCGTGACAAATGCACCTCATTTGTTTCTCTAAAAACAGGCACGCCTCGCTCAATTCTTCATCAATCAAAACGATGAGATCAAGAACCCTAGATCACCTCTCAATACGGTGCAACACCTCAAATCTCTCCTTCCTCAAATTCATATAGTTCATGCAAGGCACAAGTTTTGTACCAAAGAAACTTCCAGAAGACAAAGCCAATTGTATTATCCCTCAAATTCTCGAGTTTCTTTTCCATTTTTCATTCAATTTTCAGATAAGATTATACAATTTCCATATATAATCCTTATCCCTAAAGGGTTTTCATCTCATATAAATACACTTCTCTCTCTCTCTCTCTCCCTCTCTCTATTCTAGACACGATTGGGAGTTGGACTTTTAACTGTGAGAATCGTATTCTTGCTAAAATTTAACCCGTGAAGGTTTGATTCTAAGATTTCTAACTCTCTTTCTACCCTTTGTTCGTTTTGTGGAGGTGGAAGTTCATAATGTCGTCCCAACAAGCTTCTCTATAAAGTATATTTCATTCCCTATTTCTTCATTTTTTCTCACATTCAAGTTTTTTTTACTGTTTAACACAGATTGACTTTCTAGTTCTAAAATAGTCTCATTTATGTTTTGGCTCGAATATTCTTTTTAAAATATTATTTTGAACTTTTGCATAGCCATCATCTAAGTCTTAGTCTAAATTTCCTTACTCTAGAATGATTTATGCTCTTAATATACCTCAATAAATTTTTGGTTCAGGTGTCCTCTGCCTAGTGTAGGTTGGTTACTATTTGAGTATGGTTATTTCTGTCTAGTTCAGCTCCATCATGCCTCTGATAATCCATTTTAGATTACGTCTCATTTTAGCTTAGACCAACTCCTGGGTGCTTGGTTTAAATTTTTCTGACTGCAAGTGTGTTACTTAAACCGTCCTTGCCTCATTTTCTTTTGGATTTATTGCTAAGTAATTTATTTTAACAATGCGGTGGGCGTATCCTACTTGGTCTGGCTTGAATCTCATTCTTTATTTAATGCTTAACTAAGGCTAGATATAATTCTTAAGCAATGATTTGAATGTGGCCTTTGTGTAATTGATTTTGAAGCTTATTATTGGTAAAATTTAAAGGTTCAACCCTTATGTTGATCTTGATAGTTTAAATTACATGTTTCCTTCTCAGTCTATGTGTAGCATGGCTCATTTGTCTTGTTGGGAATGTCTTAGTTTGTGTATTCTTAACATCTTATGATGATGTACATCTTAGTATGCACCTTATTTAACAATATTTAAGACCAAAATGTTCATAATTTAGCATGACATCTTCTCTATCTTTGTTTTCTCTAAGAACTTCTAAAGAGTTTTGTAGGAAGCATTGTTGCCTATTTAGCTCTTAACTTGCTTTCTCTATTTTGTTCTATGACATGCCTTTTGGGGTTGATATACCTTGATATTGTTTGGGGTGCTTTGATCCCTGTTTAAGCCTCTCGTTTAAGCATAGTTACTCAGGACTTCTATTTCCTTTCTCTAATTCTTTTGTTGATCATTCAGTAAGAATCTATGCAATGCTTACCTTTTGATTTTGTTGTGCTCTATTTATATCGCTACCATGCGAGTCTAGCATTTAATGATTGTTTTAATAAGGTATATAATATATGGTCAATGTTATTTTTGAAGTTTTATCATGAGCCTTAAAAGCCTACTTTTTCTATATTGTAGCATGTTAGACAAATTCATGAGACTAATTACCTGAATTATTTTAGTTGATCACGTTTGATTTTGCGTAGAATTTCTCCCTTTGGGTGTAGTAAAGTTTCAGTCTTTAAGAGGTCATGTAACACTTCATAATCAAGAAGACTAGAAAACGGAGACAAGTGGGAGGTCACCAGCCCTCCATGAGCCATGGCACCCTTCACGGGCCGTGAAGGGCACCACGACTCATGGTGGTGCTCGTGGTGCCTGCCAGAAGCTGGCCAAGAGGGACTCCCCTCCCACGATCCCTTAGATGGCTCGTGTTGTGCACCATGGCTCGTGGTGGTGGCCGTGAAGGGGAGGCATAATTCCCGTAGCCAATGGTCCAGGATCACGATTTCCTAATGTTGAGGCAAGAGGCGATTACCCATGCTCTCTATTGCAACAAGAGGTGATTATCCATGTCATATGATGTAAGGACTAGAGGCGATTACCCACGTTCCTTTAAGAGCTAAGATGAATAGGATTAAGAACTATTCCATGGAAGTTAAACTTAGTACCGAGTGGACAAGTGAAGATTACCCAAGTCCCTAAACTATGTGCCATCATATGATATGTCTAGATAGACATTAGCTAGTGGATCCAAAATAGCTAGAAGTTCGTGGTCCTTACCTTGGCAAGTAGGACAACTCTTTTCGATGTGGGAGACGTCGAATTCCATGTTGATAGCTCCCATGGTCTTATATGTCGGTTAAGGCTACTTCTCACAAGCAAGCTATGATGAACTAAGGTTACTTCAAGAAGTGTCTCTCATATGTTTTAAGATGATGTTCACTTGCATTGATCATGTTTTATGACTTGTGTTTTCTAACTCACAAGATTCATGTTTTAGCTTGATCATTGCATGCTCATGAAAATGTCCTATTTTAGCATGATTTAAATGTTTTTATGCATGGCTATCATACTTGGTACATATTGTGTATTAAAACATACTCTTGCCTACATTTCCCCAAATGCAGGGTTCGACAGTCAAGGTTCTCAGTTTCGTGGCTAGAGGTTGATTTGAGAGATTCCAAGCTTGGGTGAGTCCTCATGCTTCGAGGACGGACTTTCATTGTTTTCAGTTTTCTTTCTTACCTTCAGTTTTGGACATGGTGTATGGGCTAGGCTCAATTTCATTCTTATGTACTAGATGGCTAATGAGACGATGTTTAGATATCCGCTTTGCTTTATAAAACTTTGATATCTTGAAATGGTCTTTTTAATCTTGTTATTCTACTATCTTGTATTATGAAAACTAAGTGGCTTGTATGGGCCTCTTGGAGTCTTGTATGCCATGTTACGCCTAGGGGCAACCTTGGGTCTTGACAGTCACAAAGTCCCCCAGTCAAGTTTGAGTGTTTTTGATGATCTCTTGTTTCATGTCTCTCTTTCAAATATGTTCTAAATGCTATAGTCAACCAAGATTATCATGTTTTTGGATCACAATTAAAGAATTCTCGCATTTGATGTGACAACTTTCATTTTCACTATGATAGTGATCCTTAGACATAAGAATTACTATTCCTGATTGGAATAATTGGAAGATAAATCTATGTCTAATTATCTTCGGAAAAATTATTTAAAATTTATATGTTTAATTTATATTAACTTATTGTTCATATTTTACACAAATTGTTATGAAGATTCCCTCACAATCTATTCCGTTTATTCCTATGTGATCCCCCGGTGACCCCACTCTTAGACTCAACAATTTTCACCCTTGAATTTCTTAGTTGGGCCTAGGATTAATAATCCATCTTCTTTTAGTTAGTCTCCACTAAAGTTATGAAAGAAAAGGCAATATCCGAGGCCTAAAGCCTAAAACACAATAATTTGGATCTTAAATGGGTAAAGACCCAAATTAGTCTATCCCATGTTATCACGATCCAATTTCTCAGGTCATGATGACACCTAATACATCCCACCAGTACGTAAGCTTAATCCACAGCTCAGAATCATAGGCAACAAACTATCAAGCAAAACATAACAAAAAGAAGCATGAAGCTAAAAATAATGAGAAGAAAGAGAATTCAACAAAAATATATACATGAAACCATCCCCAAGACCTAACATCAGTCATAACGAGCATTTAATCATAATAGGAGTACAAAGTTGATACAAATACAAATATAAGTACAGACTATCTTTGAGTGCAACATAAAGACTAGTCTTGGCCAAAATAGCTGAAGATCGGAAACTCTGAATGTTAGGAGCTCACGTAAGCCTCTAAGAATCTCAAAAACTTCTCCGCACGAGATCTAAATCAATGGTGAGAATCTACAGAGTGCAGAAGTGTAGTATGAGTACCAACAGAGGATACTCAATAGGCATCGACTGATTGAGCTCCAAACACAAAGCACATATAAACAATAGGTAAGTAAGGAAAGTATAGTACAAACATCTAAGCATGAGATATAATATGAAAGAATAAGAAATGAGATTGAAGAAATAAGATACATAGGGTAAAGAAACTGAGTCAAAGGACATACCTAGTGTAGCGACCCTTTTTTTTAAAGAGACTTAACTTATACTTGTGACACTCAAAAGCGATTAACGAGGGCATACTGATTATAATCTAGTAGAGGGATTAGATGCATAATGACCTCCGAAAAGTAATTTAAGCAAATAACCGATGAGCTTTTCATGTATATATATTATCCTCACACTCAAGGATGAAATAACAATAATATTACAAGCTTCCGAGTACCGAAATCAGCCTGCTCATGCTTTACACAAACATTTGAAAGTAATAGTAGATTTAGGATATCACAAGACTTAGGTTTACACACCCCAAAAAGAACAAAACATATAACTAAAAAATTCTCAAGAATTGGCTAAAAAATTCTCAAGAATAGGATCTGTCCGACAAGTTAAGACTTAAGATACATTATGAGTTGCAACAGGGATAGAATTTTTGAGGGGGTCTCAAAAATTCTACAAGTCATATATCAACAGTTCGAGATACGCTGAGACATCTAATCAGGACAATTTTTTTGAGAGGGACTAAAAAATTCTCAAGAAGAAGATCTCTGACAAGCAAAGACTAAAGTCAGATTGAGAATTGGAACTGGATAGAATTTTTGAGAAGATCTCAAAAATTCCATGAGACATATGTTGACAGCATAAGATATTCCAAGACATTTAACTGGGACAAATTTTTTTGAGGATGGCCTCAAAAATTTCTTCAAGCAGCACTAGAAGTTTGTAGTTAATTTTGAACATCATGATTAGAAGTAACTTCAGATGATCTTTGGCATCGTTAAAGTTCATAGTTAACTTCATCAATCTCCGACACCGTTGGATTTCAGAGTCAACTGCAAAACTTCCCAATCATAGCAGATTTTGGGAGGACCATGTTAGAAATACGCAAGCTTCAAGGATCTTTTGAATTCTTCAGAACAAGCTATCTAACACATCAAAAGTTTGAACCAAGGACGTTCATTTAAGCTATGCATGACATGACATTTGACAGTGACTTTTTTCAAATTGATTCTTGAAAAGTTCTTTTTCCTTAAAGATTTTTTAATATGTCAAATGTTTTGTATAATTTCATCTTATGTCTATCGAAAAGCAAGAGACCAGAGTGATCAACTGAAGATTGCAAGACAATGAGCAGGCAATTGAAGAAATCAACACAGATCAATTTGTTTTAAAAACTAACAATTTTTCTGTGGATGCAGGTCTATAAGATTGCCTCAAGATCATCATATTCCTCCATTCAACGAATATGGAGAATTCAAGAGCGCGAGCAGCCCCCCGAAATTGACAACTTTTCTTTGGATGCAAGAAAGTCATTGAAATTTTTAGAAGAGAAAGAAATAGTTTAGAATACGAACAACAACATCTCGTTCAAATCTCCAACAAAGCATGAGTCGCAATGAACACAAAATGTTCAAAATAGGAACGAGTGAAAGCATCACTCTCAACATGTACAAGCATCTTCAATGATATCAAATTACAATTCTCAGCATCAAGAATGTTTGAAAATATTCACAAATCTTGTCAATATCAGACGTGGTAATGTGAATCACCCGGAGGGACATCATCTTTACCACCCCAAGAGACATTTCTACAGTGTTATCAAATGATATAATACCACCAGCCAGATGGCAATCATCATATTCAGACCGCCAAGAGGTCCATCATATTCAAACCGCCAAGAGGGCCATTGCATCTTCAGAACGCCGAGAGGGCCATTACATCTTCAAATGCCGAGAGGGCCATCATATTCAAACCGCCAAGAGGGCCATTGCATCTTCAGAACGCCGAGAGGGCCATTACATCTTCAAACGCCGAGAGGGCCGTCATATTCAAACCGCCAAAAGGGCCATTGCATCTTCAAACACCGAGAAGGACATCATATTCAAACCGCCAAGAGGGCCATTACATATTCAAACTGCCGAGAGGGCCATCATATTCAAACTGCCAAGAGGGCCATTGCATCTTCAAACGCCGAGAGGGCTATCATATTCAAACCGCCAAGAGGGTCATTGCATCTTCAAATGCCGAGAGGGCCATCATATTCAAACCGCCGAGAGGGCCATCATATTCAAACGCCGAGAGGGCCATCATATTCAAATCGCCAAGAGAGCCATTGCATCTTCAAACGCCGAGAGGGCCATCATATTCAAACCGCCAAGAGGGCCATTGCATCTTCAAATGCCGAGAGGGTCATCATCTTCAAACCGCCGAGAGGGCCATTGCATATTCAAACCGCAATAGGGCCATCATATTCAAACCGCCAAGAGGGCCATTATATTCAGAACGCCGAGAGGGCCATTGCATATTCAAACTGTCGAGAGGGCCATTACATATTCAAAGTGCCGAGAGGGCCATCATATTCAAATGCCGAAAGGGCCATTGCATCTTCAAACGCCGAGAAGGCCATTATCTACAATCGCCGAGAGGGCCATTGCATCTTCTAAGGTCGAGAGGGCCATTGCATTTTCAAACGCCGAGAGCGCCATCATGTTCAAACGCCAAGAGGGCCATTGCATCTTCAAACGCCGAGAGGGCCATCATGTTCAAACGCCAAGAGGGCCATTGCATCTTCAAACGCCGAGAGGGTCATCATCTACAAAAGTCGAGAGGGCCATTGCATCTTCCATTACCAAGAGGGCCATTGCATATTCAAATCACCGAGAGGGTCATCCGTATTATATTATCAAAGGTGATTATATCATTGCTGAATGGATCAGCATCATCCTGCCGATAGATCATCGTCATTGCACCAATCAAGCTTCTACGACATCATCCTACTATTGGATCAATATCATCCTACCAATGGATCATCAATGTAGCGGCATCATCTTATCAATTGAGCATCATTATCATCATCGTGTCAATGAAGTATCGTCATCAACAATATTCCATTATCGAGAAAGTCATCATTGTGCCGCATCATATCAATTCACCATCTATTGAGTTAAAACCAACGGAGGCTAACGTCAGAATATTAAAAAAAATATGCTAAAAATGGTAAAACATATCACTTCTCTATTTAAATTACAGTTTCTACTAACAAGTTTATTTCAGTCTTTGTCGAGAGCATCCAAGAGGATGAATTCTCAAATCAAACCACAGGTGCGGACGACATCAAAATGGATGCAGCACAACGTGGAACTTTTTCTTAGCAGCGAACTAGGACATAGTCCGAAGAGGAGTATTAAACTCTTAGGACACGAGCTGAGGAGCGACTTCCACCACAATCAAACCACATCCCTATCAGAAGGCATGTGGGTTTTTCTTTGGGTTTATCAGTTTCAATTTTGCATCCGAAAAACTTCTCACTCTCACCGGAAGAAACCTTTCTAATCTGAGTGATAATGCACCAAGAGCTTTGGAAATTATGTCTACGTAAGTTCTTAATTATGGGTGTGAAGGGCCCCACATTCATGGCTAAGAGGTTGCAAGCCTCTTTTTCATACTCGACTTACTTGTCACTCCTCTAGAACCAAAGGTAATCATGCATAATAGATTTCCTTTTCAATCGATCGAGTCGAACTACAAACAACCCGATTCCTAAGGTCAAAGGATATGTAGGCAGGATCAATGTTGAAAACTCGATTGTATTCCGACATCCTCTCTCAAAACTTATTCTCAAGCATATAGGTCTCTTCATAATTCGATATTGAGATAGCTTTTGAATTCTTTCATAATCGTGCGTCAAATCAAGCGTATCGAATTACAAGTGACCTGAATTCTCATATAGCCTGAGATATATAGGAAACCTGATACCGAGGTTCGGCCATAATTCCTAAAGTCCATACCAAATCCCTTTCCTAAAGATGAAGATGTAGTCGGTCAAAATTTGATTCGTCAATTTCATTTGCCTCGAATTTCTTTCATCAATCCAAGTCAAACGAGGGACAACTATTGACACCAATTTTGGACCTCCATATTATAGATTAATCATCAAGCTTCTTTGATTTCAAACGATTTAAAATAATTAGTTTCATAAATTTTCAAAAAATAAAATAAAAATATTTTTTGCAAGTTTTTAAATAGTCTATCACTTTTTGTATTTTTTAATAATATATATGTTTTATATAATTATGTATGAAATAAGTATATCCTATAAATATTCGAAAATCATCTCAAAAGATTTTATATTTTTAATGTATTTTAAAGTGATGGCTATAATTTTGAATTAATTAGCTTTTATGAAATTCGAAATATTTTTTCGAGTTATTTTTATGTAAGTTTTGGCAATTTTATAATTTTTAAAAATGATAAATATGTTTTTATAGTTATGTTTTTATAGTATATTTATTTGAAAATTGTCTCAAAAGGTTTTAGTTTTGCTTTCAATTTTGCCAATTAGTTTAATTAATTAATAGTTAATATTTTAAAAATTGATTATTTTATTTGGTTAAGATTAAGAAGCTCGTTAATTAATTAATATTAATTCATCTTGTTTAAGTTTTAGTCAATTTTTTTAAATTAGACTCAATTTGGCCTTAAATTCCATGCCCTAACCAATTTACACCTCCAATCTTGAGCCAAACTTTGGCCCATTATTCTTGGCCCAAATCAATTCTAATCAGCCCATTACCTCAATTCTTTTTAATACCAAACCCAAAACCCTTCAATACAAAGAGGCCCATCAACCCTCCAATACTTTTATAACAAAAATATCCAACAATACAATACATACACATACCAAACCGACCCGACCCCTGCACGCTCTTCTTCACGTGAAGAAACCCAAACCGACAAGAGCAGTATCAAACCACCCCTGCGCGTGCTTCTTCTTCACGCGAAAATCCCAGCAAATCCGGAAAAGCAGCCATACCCTACGATCCCTATATCGTCTTCTTCACACAAAAATCCCATCAAATCACGAAAATCTGGCAACCTTATTTCTTGAGAAGAGATTTTTGAATTTCAAATTTGAAAATTATCCAATCTTCTCAACCCGGTTCCCCCCTTTTTCAATCCCAAATTCGACCTATAAATAACCCTCTACGCTCAAGTGAATAAGGGGGTGGAGTTTGAGTTTGAGTTTTTGGCAAATAGTCGTTTTATACTTTAGAATTTTATACTTTAGAATTTCACATTTAGTCCTTTGATTCTAAATTCCGAAAGATAGTCACTCTAGTTCTGCCCAGATTTCTTGTTTGCTAGTCGTATTTGGATTTTGTGGTGTAAGTCGCTACTCTCCAACTCGTTTGTTCCCGTTTGCTGCTCCGAAGAAGGTAATTTCTTATCATTCTGATTTTGTTGTTTAGTTTCCTAGCTTGTAGTTGGATTGTTATGGGTTGTGTGAATCGATTAGTTATTATTTTGTTTTTATCTCGATATAGAATGCACTGTGCTTGGTGAGGATTTAGTTTCCAAAACTGATAGCAAAAATACCATATTGGTTCGTTGTATTGGTAATGTTTTGGTCTATTGGAGTGTTTCATAGCAGCATGTGCATATTGTTTCACTTTGATCTTGCTATGTATGTCATGTTACATCTTTATCTTGGTATATTTTGAGAAAAAAATTTCTTCACTTATGTTGAATCTAGTAGTCTGGTATGATTTGCTTTAGCCTGCTGATTATTCTGAGACAACTCTTTAATTACTGTCACATTGAGGAATGCATCTTTGCCATTTATTGCTCTTAGTTATCATGTTTAAGAAACTCTAAGCTGTAGCTTTTCATGCCTATCTTGTGGTTTGATCTAAAAGAGTAGTAGCTTTATTGCATAAAAATGAGTTTGGTCTTATCCTTTTAACATGTTCATGATTGATATATTTCATTAGTTCATGATTGTCATTTTAGTAAAGCCATAAGTATTCCTCTTTTAGGTGTCTTAACTTAGAGTTATTAAATAGTTCTTCATGTCTTTTCTCATATAATGCTTTCCTTTGATTTTACCTCTAAATCTTTGGTAGGATATTAATACTTGAATCTAATTTGGTTGTCTCTCATTACGCGGGTAAATCTCTGAGTTTTGTATGTTTATTTGTTGGTTAACTACAGAAGCGTAAAGATAGGTATTATTGAAGTTACCTCTTTGCTTTGACTTAAATTATTGTTTGGTGTTTCAATTCATTTACAAAAATATTTGTAGCTATTAATAATATATTTGTTGGTACTAGTTTGCATAGTGTAGTTGTTGTTGGTTGTAATTTTCTATTTCTTACTCTTTTGAGTAATTTTACTGTAAGTGCCTTCTATCTTTAGGATTAAATATGCTTTGTCAATATACAAGTCCTCCTTATTTTGCATATAGTAGGATACTCCTTGATTTAGGAATTTAAAAACACAATTATGTATTTCCTTAATTTAGATAAATGAGATTCTTATGTGATTTTATCTTCTTCTTTTACATGTGACATTTATCCGAGTCCATGGTGGACTTATCTACCTTGCATTTTTGAGTTGAGCCATAAAAGCTCGATCTTTGTTGTCCCTATTTCTCGAGTCAGCCCCCTACGTATTCGGAAGCTGTTGCAGGTCCCAGAGCTCCAGCATATGCTGGAAATTAGTTCAAAAGCCTAAGAAATGGGTTGTATACATACAGTATACAGCATTATACACTGATATATAGGTTTAGTATAGCAAATATGTGGCCAGAAAAGCGAAAATACAGAGATGAGGTAAAATACAGGTGTTCGAAAGTAGGAGATACATGAAAAGAGTTGACATACACGTCGATATACACTGATATACAACCAATGTCTACAAAAACGGGATTGGGTTAAAACCCGAAAAATTCCAGCGAAATTGGCCCAAAAGGAGGCCCAAATTCAATTTCTCCCATACTCTTTAATTATTTAATTGTAATTATTTATTGTTTGTTGTTTAACTCTAACTTTATAATTGTTAATTAACTTAGTTAATTCCCCAAAAGACGAACTATTTCTCTGTGTTGTTTTGTTTTTTAACAAATCTCATTTTATCAACTCTTGTATTTTCATTTATAATTTAGTTAAAACTTTTTTATTAGTTTAAAATAGTTTTCATATTTTGATTAACCAAAAAATGAATATCAAATAAATTCTAATTAATCTAGTTTTATTAAAATTCTATTCACTTGCATTTTAATCCAAATGTTTCATTTTTAGGTTCCTTTCTAAAAAA
>JAJOOR010012819.1:0-43378 GCA_036250505.1 Solanum acaule
CGGACCAAGGTGCGGGGTGAAATTCTCTAGATGCCGGACCAAGGATTTAGAGATACCTAACTTATCACTTTGCATGTAATTCACTAGGAAAGGGTTGCTGTTATTAGGATTACTGAGTTATGAGCTTGTGGTGAACACGTATACCCTAGTTAATTTTCTCATCTTGATAACAACCGAAATTGACTTTTGTTTACTGATTACTTACTGAATTCTTACAATTTGTTTCACAAATTCCCCCCCTTTTTATTACTTGTTTCTGGAAGTACTTTGGCTAATTGAATATAATTGTTGGTTAAAGTAAAGTCTAAATTATTTTCCTTGTGGGATCGACCCCAACCTACAAGTTGGGTTCTTTACTTGATAACTATCGCTTATACTTCTTTAGGGAGGTGTAATTTGAGCGTATCAGTAGACACGAAAAAAGGTTCTTTTAACTCTTCGGGAGACACTTCAAATTTCATAGCCACAAAAGGGGTAACAAAATATAAATTGGCACCGGGGTCTAATAATGCATAAACATTAATTGAAAATACTTGCAACATACCGGTAACAACGTCCGGGAACCCCTCTTGATCACTTCTAGATTGGAGAGCATAGAAGCGATTCTTCTTGGTAGCATCAGCATTAGAACCACTTGGTGTAGCTTGATTACCCTCTTTTCCCTTGGTAGTACGGGTTGGACAATCTTTCAATTGGTGCACACTTTTCACACACCCATACTGGTAAGACATTTCCCCTCATGCTTCTTACCACACTTTGCACAATTAGTTCTTTCAACATAAGATCCACTCCTATTGCCTCCTTGAGGCTTAGGGTTAGACACCTTATCTTTGATGGGCTTTGGAGCATTGGAGGGACTTTTATTGGAGAACCTATTCTTAAACCTTTGTCCACTTTGACCTTCAAACTTACCCTTAGAAGAATTTCCATCGTCGGGCCTTGGCCTCTTCATATCTCTATTACTTTTCTTGAGTTTTGTCTCTTCAATTTGTAGAGCATGTATCACGAGCCTTGAGATGTCCATATCATGATGGAGCATTGCCGTACGACACTCTTCTTCAACCAAACCGGACACCCTCATTACAAACTTATTCATTCTATCCCTTGAATTTTCCACCAAGGTTGGAGCATACTTGTATAGTTGGGTGAACTTGAGAGAGTACTCCTTCACACTCATACCCCCTTGACGGAGGTTCATGAATTCCACCAACTTTTGTTCCCTCAACTCTAGGGGGAAAAACCTATCAAGAATGGCCATTTAAACACTTCCCAATTAATCGGACCTGCTCTCACGGGTCTTTCATCCCTCTATTGCTCAAAGCACACTTGAGCTACATCTTTCAATTGATAGGCGGCTAATTTCGCCTTTTCTTGAGAAGTTACATGGCATCCACCACTTTAAACACTTCATCTATAAAGCCTTGTGGGTCTTCATCCACTTTAGAGCTGTAGAAGGTAGGGGGATTCATCCTTGTGAAATCTCTAATTCTTAAAGCGGGTGTACTTACATTAGGGCTTATCCGGGGCACGACTTCTCGGTTAGCTTGGGCTGTTAATGCTTGAGCTTGAGTTTGAACCGTCATGAGTTGGGTCAAAGTTTGAAAAGCCGCCCTTATCTCAACATTAGTCATGACCCATTCATCATTGGGAGCTTAAGGGTCTTGAGGAGCTTGAGGGGGAACCTCCTCATTGACATTCTCCTCTTGAGCCCTTCTTGCATTAGCCCTTCTTGTATTCATTGTCTATAATCACAAGAAAAGGGTTAGGAAAAAGAACTTCATAGAGTTAGGATTCCAAGCACGACCAAAGAGTAATGGAAAAAGAGAAAGTTCCTAAACATCTTATAGCCTCTCATTCATAAGTGTGGCGCGCTTCACACTCATGAACAAGACTCTACTAGACGTGGTTTATGAGACATCAACCTAAATATTATTCCCAAAACCTTATGCTTTGATACCAAGTTAGTCATGACCCAAGGCTAGCCCCTAGACGTAACACGGCGTACTTGACCCCCGAAGGAGGTCTCATACAATCCTCTAGCATCATCATTACATAAGACATAGAAAATAATGTGGAAAAATTTAAAACTTTATAATCGAAGTACAACTTCACTTTTCATAAAAGAAAGTAGTAGGAAAACTAGACCTTGTCTCATTTACCATCTAAACATAGGAGTATAAAGTTTCGGGACTTAGCCCTTTACATCAACAAAAGTCTTAATAGACGAGATACAACTGAAACTAAGAAATAGGAAATCCCGTCCTCGAACTTAAGGATTCACCACAACTTGGAGATAAGCAATCCAAGTCTTCTTCAAAGGGA
Source organism: Solanum acaule (assembly GCA_036250505.1). Lineage (NCBI taxonomy): Eukaryota > Viridiplantae > Streptophyta > Magnoliopsida > Solanales > Solanaceae > Solanum > Solanum acaule. The sequence continues at coordinate 2,323 of JAJOOR010012819.1, forward strand.
GAGTGAAAGTCACCTAGCCGGAACCTACACTCATTAAGATGTAGAAGAAAGAAGGGGTTAGCACATAATATGTACTAAGTATGGAAACATGCGTAAAATCCTTAAAACATGATAAAAGGACATTTTATTTGAAAAGAATGCATTTATCAACTTTGGAAACCAACATACATTTTCAATGTCAAAGACAAGCCATAATCACATTTATATTCACAACATGGTAACACCAACACCTTAGCAACCCCTAAGGAACACTTGTGCAATGTATGGTTGGCATCCCATAATACCAACCATACCAAGTACTCCTTTGAAGCTACCTTGGTCATACATGTCACCTTTGGACGTCATCATATTCAATAGTCATCAACAAGGAAGTAGTCATATACATTACTTGAACATAAGGAAAGTCATTCATATTAACTATCCATTCAACATACATGCATACATTCATGTTTCATCATAACATAACTTAAAAGAACCATCTCATAACATCCTACCATGTCTACTTGTGCAATGTGGAGGTGAAGTCCCATACCCCCACTCCTACTAAGTAAACTCACCAACAAGTCATAATATAGTTCATATCTCATTCATTATCTTCATTTTATAGGGAAAAGTTGCCATAACCGACATAGACCATGTGAGCTACACGGAATCTGGTGTCGTATAACCCCATCCCGAAAGAAGGTTTCCTTCTAGCCTAAGGTAGAACTAAATATATAGCTATAAGGTGGATCCACTAGCTAAGGTCCTATGTTGGCACATAGTTATGGGATAGGGAGATTGCTTCTAGAAACCCGTCCTATTGCATTAGCGGAAGGGCTTTCATCTCATGAGTTCACTTGGTTGACCCAACCTATTGCATTAGCGGAAGGGCCCTCATTGTCCATATCCACTTGGTGCTAAGCATTATTCCCCAAATTATACATAATTAGTCTTAAATTGCATTTACATGTGTGAAGGAGTGTTCTAACCTTCATTCCATACAATTCATCATAATAGCTCATAGATTCATTAAAGGTGAGTATGTACTTTCAACCTTAGAATCAACATTAACATGTGCGTAGCACTTTCACATTACATTCATAGTGTTATCATGTGAAATAGCCTTTCAATCAAACAACAATGTTATCACCATCCTAGACAAGTCATACATGAATATGTGTATAGGGTAAGGGGAGAATTAACCTTTCCATAATACCTCAATTTACACAATGGTGATAAGATCTTTACGTTTCAAGTGAACTATAAGTTCACATACAACTTCCATCATTCATGAACAAACCTTCACAATTTAACCCCTTCAAGGGTCATGAACCAAGTCTCACAATCACACTTTAGAAAATACTACTTAAAGCATGAATACAACAAGATTCAATAACTAATTCAACATAGACACTATTCATAGTCTTCACCTTGCATCAATAAACTCATCACAATTCATTAAATTGGGGTCATGGGGTAACACATTGGTTCATGGGGATATTTACAACATCAAAGCATCCATAATATAATGCAAATAACATAATAAAATTATTTTTAGGAAAAACCCATGGCTAGAATAGAAACCCTAGTTTTTGAACATTATACCAATTTCGAAATTAGAGTTTGAAGGGCTTCATGGAGGAAAGTGTTCCATGAATCAAGGTCCCCATACCTTAATAGAAGCCTTGCCCACGATTTGGAGTTGAGACGATTGATTCTTGAGCCCTAATTTTCAAGTTCTTTGTGTTCTTCAATGGAGGAACTATAGAGAGAGAAATATTGGAGAAAAGAGGCATTTGGGAAAATATTTGGGTGTTGTTAATTAATGGCCAAGTTTTGTGAATTATGACTTAAACTCAATATATATTTTACCCCTAAAATACCCAAAACACCCCTACATTAATTAGACTTAAAAATTAAATGACTTAAATGACCCTCACTAAATGACCCCGTCCAGGCACCACGCCCACCTTCACGAGCCGTAGTAAGGACCATGACCCGTGGTCCTGCCCGTGAAGGTGAGGCAGTGACCTCCATATTTGTGTCAAAAGTTCCATCGCCCAAGTCATCTCCACGGGCCTCTTCATGGATCGTGGTGGACCACGACACGTGGTTATGCCCGTGGAGTTAGGGCAGTCACTATTCCATTTGGGGCCATTTGCCTATTTGCCTAAGGCAACTTCATGAGAGCCTCCCTTGGCCGTGGTCAAGACCACATACCGTGGTAATGGCCGTGAAGTTGAAGCAGTAGCTAGGGAATTTGGTGGCCAAACTTTCAAGGCCAAGGCAAGACCACGCCTACCTTCATGAGCTGTGGTGAGGACCACGAATCATGGTCCCTTTCGTGAAGGTTGGGGCAGCAACCAATGGCTAGGGGCAGCCTAGTCCTTTTGGCTTTGGCTTAGCCTCTTGGCCATGGCACTTGCCTCATGGCCTTGACCCTTATAACTCATATTCAAGACGTTCATCCTTACATTTAGGATCTAGTTCAACCAACCATTTTTCGGAATGTTAACATTATGTGTGAGTTACTTGGTGATTGTGATTGATGCACTTGTTACGTGTAACTGAAATACATGACAATGGGATTGACTTATTTGATTTGTTTGATTGTTGAATTGTGAAGATTACACTGTGAATATTAGGCTCTTTGAGCCATGTATTTTAGAATTGCTAGATTTGGCTGATTTCTTTGCAGGTTGTAGTTTAAGGAGGTTCGATTGGAGCGGAAGGGATATTCTATTTCTAGCTAGTTGCTTTGTCTAGTAGGTCGCTTGTAGGGTACCGTGTTGTTGGTACTCACCCCTTACTTCTACACATGTGTAGGTTTCCGAGTCCGGACCCGTGTGATCTTCTTCTTCTTCTTCTTCTCATGACAGTGAAGGCTCACTGAAGGATCTGAGAGGTAGTTACTTGTCATCCTGGCTGACCCTCTTTTCCCTTTTCTTTTAATCTTTGTTCTACTTGAGAAATAAAGACTGAGACTTGTATTTATCTTTGATTCTGTATTTTCATTAGTGCCTTGTACATGTGACAACCAGGTTTTGGGATGTTGTTTAGAATGAGTAAGTTTTCTGTCTTTGTCTTGTTCTTGCTTTACAGTTTTCCACATTTTTTTTTCATTGAATTGAGGCTGACTTGTCTTTGTAGAAATAGACAAGTGTCATCACGTCCTTATCTGGATCGTGACAGTATCATTAGCCTATCCCATCAATATTTGTTCAATGATAATATTTTCATAGTGCAAGTGTCATTATTCCCCTAAGGATAAACGCTGCCACATATCAAACTAGGTTTGTATGTTATCCTGTAGGTGGAAGGACTATTGGTGTGATACAGATGTGCAATAAACTTTGGGGGTCATTGGGATTAGTTCTTATCATTGTGTGAATTGTCATACAACAAAAGTTATCACTCTAGTATTGATATAGCACCATTTGAGGCACTTTATGGAAGAAGGTCTAAATCGTCTATAGGGTGATTTTAGACAGATGATGTGAAGGCCTTAGGGGTTGACTTTGTAAAGGAATCATACTTAATTATACTTCACCGCAAGTGCAGAGCCAAGCTTCATCACAATCGTGGAGCTATAGGAACTTGCAACTCACAACTTAAAAACGACGAATTTTTTGTAAATAGAAGATTTGTGGATCTCTAGTGAAGAGAAGAACCACAGTAAGTACATTTATTTTATTTTTTTAAAATGACTATTAATAATTTAAAACAAAAATTATATTTCAACAAAATTAATTTTAAAAATAATTCAAATTAGTTGGGTGACTTTCTAAGGGTGATATCAATAGTTGAACTGGGTGAATTTCTAAGTCAAATACTAATAGTTGAGTGAATTTTGAGTTATAAAACAAAGTTGAGTGACTTTCTAAGTGACCTACTAGAAGTTGGGTAACTTTTGTTTATAAAACAAACTTGAGTGACTTTTATATTATAAAACAAAGTTGAGTGACTTTCTAAGTGGAATATTCAAAGTTGAATCAATCTGAGATATCAATTCATCATTTTAATCAATTATATTTCATTATTATATAATATTATTATACTTAATGCCCGTTTGACCATCCGATATGAAATCATGATATAAATTATGAGATGTAGTTGAAGTTTTATTTGGATATGCAATTTGGACATTTTATGTTGTATGCTTTTTCATAAACCTAAAAATATCATAAGTTATAAAACTATTAAAATTATCTTAATTCTTTTTACAATCTTACCAAATAAGCAAAAGTTTATAAAATCGCATAATATATTATCAAAAAGTTATTCTAAAAATTTACAACATTTATTGATCAAACTGTAATTCAATAAAGTAAATAAATTAAACAAAAGTTGTGGTGTCTGGTCTTTAATATAATGCTCCCACATACTACAGTCAATCTTCTCATGTTGAACTAGCATTTCTTGATTATATAACTGAGAAGACAAACCAACATTGTTACTTTGAGTCATTTCGTTGGTAAGTAAAGTTGATCAAAATTAATGAATATAAATGGAAGAGTAGGAATTGATCTGAATTAATAATAAAATTTATGTTGGTGAGAATAATCTTTATATGAGATATAAGTGGTTTAAAATTAATGATATGAATTATAAATTTTATTTATATATGAAATAAATTGTTAGTAGATATAAATGCGGGATTGTTTTTATAAAATATAAATTTATTTGTAGGTCAACTTTAAATTTGAAAATTCTCATATTTTGATTTTGAATTCCCAACTTAGCGTGAAATCACATGTCTAAACGTTGATTTCATGTCGTAATTTATATCGCGCTATGAAATCGCATATCCAAACGCCACCTTAAAGGGAAAGCCCCTAGCTAAAATATTGAAAGAAAAAAAACCTATTAAAGTTTAGTGACTGTAATACCCTTTCTAAAACAAAATAAATTATTTCTTCACAACCCTTATAGACTAAATTAATCATTAATAGTAATAATGCTAAAAAAATGTAACAAATTTTTTTCCACATGCCACATTAAAAGTAAATATACATTATATTATATGTAATTAACAAATATTATAGGACATTCATGGTATGAATACGAAAGGGAAAAATCATTCATATCATTCATACAATACATTCATTGTATGAGTACAAAAAGGGAAAAAGGTACATTCATGATTATTCAATTTAGGTCCTCCATCTTCCAATTAATGTATAAATGAATTGTATTTTTTTTTTCTTTTGGGGGAATATTTTGTAATCCTTTTTGACGACTTAATATACAATGTGTTTGTTACCTGAAAAGTTACATATAAATTTTGAGAATTTCAAACAAGTAATATTAACGAGATTTAAAAGGCTTCCAAAGTGCTTTATGTTTTTGTCCCTCTGGCCTCAATCTAATAGCTTGTCATACATCATTAATGCTAGACCAAATTGTAACAAAAACATGCATATGAAGTCAAGATTAGTCGAAATTAAATATTTCAGGAAAAATAAATAGTTCAAATCCCGTGGATCAGTTTAATATAACTAATTTTTTCTTAGATACTCCTCTTTTTTTTTTTTAATTCATAAATCGGGTCTTTAAAAATATTTGTTCAGAATCAAAGAAATGAACCAAACCTGGCCCATCTCAATAATAGAAAGAAATATAAACAATAAAAGGAAAGTCTACAAGGTTTTTGAAGAGTTTCTTGACTGATTTTTCCTCTTCTGATCCCTTTTTGTCTTCGCCGCCACATTGACCTACTCCTCTGGTGGGTGAGGTGTCCCTCAGGTTAAGAGATATAGGCTATGGTTGGTTGGAGCTGGGTTCACACAACATCATTGAGAGTCTCCAATTTCTTCTGAGCTCAGGTAGGGAGACCTTACTCTTTTGTATTCAATTCTTGTGTGGATTGCTTTATCTTTTTAATACTTTAGTTTGTTTGATTTGATCCTGATGTGTATAATCTTGTTCCAGTACTAATGAAGCTACCGACTTTACCTTCTTTTTGTCAAATATATCATAATCGTCTTCTAGTACATCTCCTAAGGTTTTAGATAATTTACCACTAATCAAGTCTTTTATTTTATGGCTAATCTCATATGGACATTAATATTACCTTCTAAAGGTTAGACTGCTGGAATGTATGCATCCACTAGTGATCCCTGGACCAGGTCCTTTGATAGAGTAATAGTGCGGAAACTGAATAACTCAAGTTAAATCAGGTACAAGAGTTTTACGTTCAAACCTCCTTGCTCAAGGGAGTAAAACCACGACTTGTTACATGTGATTTTCAACTGCTTTCACTAATCTCAAGCAAAAGTGAATATAGATTCCAACTACAACAATGAAACTAAACTCTTAATCTCACACTAAGTAATACCTCTATTACTTACTAAGCAAAAGTAATGCATCCATTAAAACAAAGAGCTGAACAGAAAATTCTTATTGAAATGATGTGAAGAAGCAAACAATCTGGAGAATAACTAAACCTTTTTATTGAAAGCTTATAATGAAAATACAGCAGAAAAGAGAAATTTATAAACTAAACTCTAAAGCTATAACTGACTCCTAAAAAAGAGGTGCAGAAAATATTCCCATATCAAAGTAGTTATATACTTTGTTATTGACTCTAGCCTATCCCAAAATATAGGAACAAACACCTAGACTTGGTAAAATCAATAAAACAATGAAAGCAGTAAATAATATACACTAATTTGTAATACTCCCCCTTAGTGCATATTTACTGTCAATGATGCCAAGAGCAACTCTAAACTTTTCAAAATCAGGCTTCCCTAAAGCTTTTGTAAAGATATCTGCTACTTGTGCACCGGTATGAACTCCTTTCAACTCAATTTCTTGATTCAATACTTTCTCTCGAATAAAATGGTGACGAACTTCTATATGTTTTGTTCGCCCATGGAAAACTGGATTTGAAGCAAGTTTGATGGCACTCTCATTATCACATTGAATTTGCACAGCGTAGTCCACTTTGCCAAAAATATCTCCCATCAAACATTTTAGCCAAATGCATTCTTGGGCAGCCATTGTTGCTGCTATATATTCTGCTTCTGTACTGGACAAAGCAACAGTGGCCTGCTTCTTGCTACACCAAGAAACAGCTGCAGATCCAAGGTTGAAACAGTACCCTGAAGTTGAACGACGATCAGCCATAGCACCTGCCCAATCTGCGTCTGTAAATCCTTGCAACACAAAATCATTCCCTTTCTCATACATAAGACCACAATCAACTGAACCCTTGATGTAACGTAGAATTCTTTTTGCTGCCTCTAAATGAAGAGTTCTTGGATCCTGCATAAATTGAGAAACAACACTAACAGAATATGCAATTTCCGGCCTTGTGATAGTTAAGTAAATTAAACTACCAACAAGATGTCAAAATGATCTAGCATCTTTCAGCAACTTACCTTCATCTTTCTTCATCTTAAGATTTATCTCCATTGGAGTTGCCATTTCTTTTGCCTCCCCCATGTTAAAATGCTTCAACAAACTCTTAGCATATCTTCTTTGACATATAAAGTACCCTTGGCTGGTTTTCTCCACTTCCAAACCAAGAAAACATTCAACCTCACCTAAATTCTTCATCTCAAATCGAATTGACAGATCATCCTTCAATCGAGATATTTCTTCTTCATCACTTCCAGTAATTATCATATCATCCACGTATAATAAAACCAGCAAATGGATTTGTGATTCTAATTTTACAAACAAACTAGAATCTGAATCATAAACTTTAAATCCACAAAAAATAAAATATTGTGCAATTTTGCCATACCAAGCACGCGGAGCTTGTTTAAGGCCATACAATGCCTTCTTCAATCGACAAACATGATTGGGGAATTGTTTAGAGATGAACCCTTGAGGTTGCTCCATTAGAACTTCACGATCCAACTCTCCATAAAGGAATGCATTCTTTACATCAAGTTGCCATAACTTCCAATTTCTAAAAGCAGCAAGTGAGAAAACTGATCTCACGGTTACCATTTTCGCCACAGGACTAAAGGTTTCTTCATAATCTTGCCCATAACTTTGAGAAAATCCACGAGCCACGAGACTAGCTTTGCATCTTTCGATTGTGTCATCGGATTTCTTTTTCAATCGATAGACCCACTTACAAGTGACTGGTTTGTTGTTTTCTGGCTTTGGTACAAGCTCCCATGTATCGTTCTTCCTCAAGGCATCAATCTCTTCTTGCATTGCTATTTCCCATTTTTGGCAGCCCTTAGCTTCCTCGTAACATGTAGGTTCTTCATCAAATGCTCCAGTAAAGAAACACGAATTCACAATGCAGTGATTTAACTTCACTTGATAATCTTTGAGATGATTTGGTTGCCTTTTCTCCCTCAAGGATCTTCTAACCATTTTCTGTCCATTTTCTGAAGACAAGGATTCCATAGATGAAGTAGGGGATTCATCAACTCCTTGAGCATTAATTTCAGGAAACAATGACTCATTTTGATAATCATAAAGTGTGGCATTCTCCAGACTTGATTTTTGGGTTGTACACCAAGATGACACTTCATCAAACACAACATCTCTAGATGTAACAAACTTTTTGGTTTCTGGATCCATGCACTTCCACCCTTTCCTGTATGAATCATAACCAACAAACATACATCTCTTTGCTTTCGGATCAAGTTTAGTTCTATTTGATTTAGGAACATGAACATAGCAAATAGAACCAAAGACCCGAAAGTAACTAACATTTGGTTTTTGATCATATAGAGATTCAAAAGGAGTCTTTTCCTTACCAGGCCAAGGAGGTAAACGGTTTATGACGTGACATGCACATTGAAATGCTTCTGCCCATAGCTCGCAATGTAGACTCTTATCATGTAGCCATGAAAGACTTGTTGAAGAGAGATGTGCCAACTTTCTTTCTGCAACCCCGTTTTGTTGAGGGGTATTTGGACACATCATTTGTCTTTGAATGCCATTTTCTTCACAAAATTGAAAGAACTTTGTTGACATAAATTCACCACCATTGTCACTCCTCAAACACTTTACTTTTTGCCCAAACTCCTTTTCTATAATGCTGCTAAATTCAACGAACTTGGAAAGTGCTTCATTTTTCTCCCTCAAAAAATATACCCAAGTAAATCTAGAGAAGTCATCTACCAATATCATTGCATATCGGTAGCCGTTACAACTTGTTGTTCTTGTCGGTCCCATCAAGTCTGTGTGCACTAGTTCAAATGGTGCTGATCTACGATTTGATGAGCTTTTGAAAGGAAGGCGATGCGATTTCCCATACTGGCAGCCTTGACAAATCACTTTTTCTTGAGCATTTTTTAGAGGTGGCATGCCATCTAAGAGTTTATCTGAAGAGATCTTTTGTAGCGTTTGATAACCTAAATGCCCCAACCGAACATGCCATATTGTTGCATTATCTATTTGGCTTGTTTTCTTCACATATGCCTCTCCTGCTGACATGACAAATAAGGAGCCTTTCTTTTTACCAGCAAACAGAACATCAGCTTCAATATTTTTCATGTGACCAAGTACTTTCACATCATCTGGACCAAAACACCTAGAATGCAACATAGACAATCTAAAGTTTATACTAATTCTTTTGCTTTACTGATGCATGAACCTATTTGGTGCGTATTACTTGGATAAGGTGTTACATCATTTTGAAGGGTTTACTGATCTTGTAACTATTGTATCTTAGTTACAAGATTTGCTTTGCACTATTATTTCCCTCCTACATGTTCAAACCAAAGAAATAACTTTGTTATGGATCAACTAAAAATTAAAAGAACTAATAATATCATATTTCTAGAAAACAAAACAATTAATCACTCACATTAGCACATAAAAGAGAAATGTCATTGTTAAGATCTTGATCCTTGGATATGTGCACAAACGGTTGCATTGGACCATTATTTGATTAGACATTCCATTGGCTCCTTGTTTTATTATTAATGAAGAATTCAAACAAGTATTGTTGTTTCATGGGTAACCTAGTTGTCTTTGTGGCACTTAACACTACACCAATAGGTTCACCCAGATCACTAATGTTCGTCCTTGTCATCAACTTTGGATATTCTCCATTTTCTAATTGAATTATTTTCCACCTGTGAGTAGTTGCACAAACCCCTACACAAAAATTCCGAGTCATGTGTTGAGCCAATATCCACATACCTATCTCATCCTCTGAATAAACTGCCATAAATGAAATATCAATACGAATCAAATGACTTTTTATCAATACTTTCGAGTATTGTATAAAAAAATTTGGATTCTAATGATATTTCATTTATGGCAGTTGGTTCAAAGGACGAGATATGTATGTGGATGTTGGCTCAATGCATGACTTGCAATTTTTGTGCAGGGGTTTGTGCTACTACTCACAAGCGGAAAATAATTCAATTAGAAAATGGAGAAAAAGAAAAGTTGATGACGAGGACACACATTGGTGATATGGGTGAACCTATTGGTGTAATGTTAAGTGCCACAAAGACAATTAGGTTACCCATTAAACAACAACATTTGTTTGAATTCTTCATTAATACCAACACAAGGAGCAAATGGGATGTCTTGTCCAATAATGGTCCAATGCAACAGTTGGTGCACATTTCAAAGGATCAAAATCTTAATAGCGACATTTTTCTTTTATGTGCTAATGTGAGTGATTAGTTGTTGTGTTCTCAAAAAATATGATAGAATTAGTTCTTTTAATTTATCGTTGATCTATAGCTAAGTTATTCTATTGGTTTGAACATGTAGGGGAATAGCAATAGTGCAAAGCAAAACAACATGCTGATCTTTCAAGATTCTTGCATAGATTCAATTGGATCTCTTTTAGTATATAGAATAGTTAACTCTCAGGAAATCAATGTGATGATTAAGGGGGGGGGGGGGATTCTTCATTTGTTCATCTCTTGCCCAATGGAATTTCAATAGTTCAAGATTGTACGGCAACTGATAATGACAATGGTATTTTTGGAAAGAACGATAATGGAGTCTATAGTGGATCATTGGTGACAATAGGGTTTCAAATGATGGCGAACAACCTTTTTGCTACAAATCTTCATATGGAGTCAATCAAAAATGTAAACAACATGATCTCTTATACAATTCATCAGATCAAACTCTCAACTGCAAGTGATACTCCAAGACGGACTATTATATCCAACGGTTCATTACTCTCTTTTTATTTGTTGGAGAAGAGGAGCACATTTAATATCAAATTTAGAGTCCTGAATAATATATGTTTTTTAATGTTATTGACCGTATGTTGATATTGTGTCGTACTATTTTGAGTTTACCTCGAAATTCTTCTTTTTGATGATCTATTGTTTGTTTTGATTTTGTTTTACATTGAATGGTCTTGATATCAAGCCAACTTAATATTAAAATGAGTGAAAACTACAAGAGATAGATCAAGCTGGTGGAACGCTTATCAAGCGAACAAGTATTTTTGACTTGTTGGTATAGGTGGTAAGCTGTTTAAGGTGGTGGGAGAGATTTGGGTGAGTTTTCCTCATGTTTGGTTTGGAATTGCAGATTTTTATCCTAAGATGGTGATGCATTTGCTCTCACGAAGCTTTGTTCGCTTCAGTGGAGCTTCTCCTACAGTGAACCAGCTGCACCGACAAAAGTAGGTGACATCAGTGGGGAGCCACACTTGCGGATGCCTATCGCTAGTGTGGGCTCACGCTTACGGCTAGCCTTCGTACCTGTGGAGCCAAAGGAATTTGGGGAGCTCTGCTCATGCAAACTTTTTTTGTACAAGCAGCATCATACCTGCGGAAACGGGTCCGCCCTGAGTGTTTTATATCTCTTCTTCTCTCTTTTTTCAAATCAATGTGTAGTAAACCCCAATGTTGTGAGATTAGTTTAGTGTGTTGTTGCTCATTTCTTTTCCATTTATTCCGGTTCAAAGGTAAATTTCTTCTTCTTTGTCTTCTATATCGTTCTTAAGTTTCAATTCCATAATTCATTCTTGTTTTAGACATCAAATTCTTTCATTTTCAATTCTTTAAAGTAGCATTTTTGGACCATTTTCAATTCTGAGTTCATTTCCATCTGACTATAGTATATACCAGAATTAAGTCTCTCAATAGATGTTCCTTATGGAATTATTTGGTACTTTTAGATAGGAATATTGTGTGGTGATTTCAATATAAAATTGATTTCACTGTAATAGAGGCAGAAATACAGGAGTTTCAACACTTTTTGCAATAAATGGGATCAGAATTCTCGAGTTTATTTTAAAAAAATAGATTGGTCACTTGGAAATATACACTGACGACTTGAAATTGAGTTTTGGTGTTTCGAGTCACCTTGTTTTTTACTGAATAAATCAACTAATATTGAGTCATACCGATTGTACATTTCCTTATTTGATGTAGTCTCTGTTAGCATGAATGGACATATTCTAAATATATGTGCATATCCATGTAGTACCTCTAAATAATTGTGTAATAATGATAGGAGATAGCATAGATTAATGTAGCATATTTTCAGAGATATTACAATTAGGAATAGCATATATTTAGGGATATATAGCAGATTTTTAGGCATGTAAATCAGAATTCTCTCTATTTAATGGAAGAAATCTCATTTGAGATCACTCATTCAGCAAAATTGACATGGTATTAGAGCCTTTTTTTTTCAGTTCTTTGATTTTTAGTCTCTTTCATATGTGGTTCCTTTAATATTTTTTTTTGAAAGTTTTGGTTCTTCTTGTTGTTTTAAGGCAACAATCAATCCTAAGTATCTTGGAATTTTAGGCATTTTGGAATCTTAGTCTTGGTCATTCAGGTTATTTTGTATCATTGCATTTCTATCTTCCTTAGCTTGTCAAGAACATGGTGTCACATATGTTTGAGTCCTTCCATGTTTGTTTCACAAGAAAAAAATACTCTGCCTGGGAGTTTCAATTACTACAATTTGTCACCGGAAAAGAATTATGGGGACATATAGATGAAAGCGATCCTACTCCTACCGATCCTACAAAGCTCGGTCAATGGAAGGTTAAAGATGCTCAGGTGATGACATGAATTTTAGGGTTAATTGACCCTCTTATTTTTCTTAATCTAAGTCCATACATGAAAGCAAAGGCCATGTGAGATTATTTACAAAAGGGTTGGTAACCCTCTTATTTTTCTTAATCTAAGGCCATACTAGACAGCAAAGGCCATATGGGATTATTTACAAAAGGGTTACAACCAAGACCATATTGCAAGTCGCTTTCAGTTAGAGCATGAAGTTGCTATGTACTCTTAAGGAGGTCTCTCTGTTCAAGATTATATCTCTGGATTTCAAAACTTATGGGCTGAATTTACAGATATCGTTTATGCTAAAATGTCTCCTAAATCTCTCTTCATTATTCAAGGAGTTTGTGAACAAAGAAACGAGATCAATTTTTGATGAAATTACAATCTGATTTTGAAAGTGTTCGCTCCAACCTGATGAATTGTGATCCATCTAACTTTTTGGATGTTTGTTTTAGGGAATTACTCCGTGAAGAGCAGAGTATCTTCATGGAAAATGCTTCCCATCAAGGAAATGTAGTCAATATTGCATTTGCAGCTCAAGGGAAAGGAAAGGGAATGGATATGGCTAGAGCTCAATGGTACAGATGCAAGAAATATGGTCATATTGCTAGCAATTGTGGCAACAAGTTCTGTAATTATTGTAAACAACAAGGACACATTATCAAAGAGTGTCCCACACGTCCTCAAAACCGTAGGTCAAATGCTTTTCAATGTGGCATACATGGTTCCACTACAAATAACTCGTCTTTAGGAGGACAAGTTCTTATACTTGAAATGGTACAAAAAATGATCTTGTCAGCATTTTCAGCTTTGGGGCTACAAGGTAATGAGGTAATATCTAAATTTTGGCTTGTTGATTCTGGCGGTTCCAATCATATGACCAACTCAACTGATATACTCAAAAACATCCGTGAGTATAATTGTCCAACACAAATTCAGGTTGCCAATGGTAGTAATTTACCCTTTACCAAGGTTGGGGATATTGCTTAAACTTTCAAGAATGTTTTTGTATCACCAAAGCTCTCCAGTAGTCGTATTTCAGTTGGTCAATTGGTAGATAACAATTGTGATGTGAATTTTTCTAGTAATGGTTGCCTTGTGCAGGATCAGGTGTCAGGACGATAATCGCGAAGGGGCTTAAAGTTGGAAGATTGCTTCCTATACACTTTTATATTCCTCGTGTTCTAGGTTTTGCTTCTACCACTACTAAGAATGAGGTTTGGCATAAACGTCTAGGGCATCCAAATTCTATTGTGTTGTCTCATTTGTCCATTTCTGGTTTATTGGGAAATAAAAATCAATGTTCAGCTACTTCCTTTGATTGTTCTACTTGCAAATTAGGTAAAAGTAAGACTCTTCCTTTTCCTAGTTTTGGTAGTCGTGCTGCAAAGTGTTTTGATGTCATTCATAGTGATGTTTGGGGCATTTCACCAGTTATTTCTCATGCTCATTTCAAGTTTTTTGTGACATTTATAGATGACTATAGTCAGTTTACAATGGTGTATTTTCTTCAATCAAAATCTGAAGTGTTTTCCATATCTAAGAAATTTTTGGCTTACATTGAGACTCAATTTTCCACATGCATCAAAATATTAAGATCTGATTCGGGTGGAGAATATATGTTTCTCATGAATTATTTGAAGTAATTATATTTACCTTCGTTGTGATGTTGGTCTCTTCTGTTGATAAAAATGCATCTTGTCCCTTTGCCGCTTCTTCTATACGAATTTTCATTATCAATGTCTCAAGAGATGTTTCATTTTGTTAGTGGCATATAGTTTTTTGAAATTCCTTCCAAGAAGGTGAAATTTATCTACTATGCCATAAATTATAAGGTTATCTCCAATTTTTACCTCCTCGGACCTGAGCTCTCCATCAATCATTATAAAGTCTTGAGCTTGGTCTACCACTGATTTGCTGTCCACCATTTGGAAATGAAAAAATCTACTAGCCGCATATTTTTTTGCTCCAACCTCTTCAATATTATACTTACTCTACAATGCTTTCCAAATTTTCTTTGCACTAGAGTAAGTTCTACCATAACAATCATAAAAATTATTAGATAGAAAATTAAGAATATAATACCGACGCTTAGAGGAATCACCATCGTACTTTTCAACTTTGTCTAGATGAGAAATAGTTTCATCATCATTCATAGAGGCGGTGTCAAATTTATTAGGATTCTTCTCAGTTTACACATAAGAAACATTGAGAAGACTTAAGTAGAAAAGTACTTTACCCTTCCATCTCTTGAAATGGTTATCATTGAACTGAAATGACTTGTTAAGGTCTCCCATCTTGATATCCACTATTTTTTCAATCGTAGCCATTGGTGAATCTCCTTAAAATTGTTACTGAAAAATTAAAATATAACAAAAATTAAAAGATTACAATCATATATCATATATTTATATAAAAGAAAACCCTAAACCCTTTTACGTGGCGCCACCACAAGCCAAAATTTCCTTTTAAATTTATTTATTTCAAATACTAACCTTCCCATTTCATGAGAAGTGGTGACTTTTATGAAATGTTGTAACTTTTATTAAAAGTTGTGACTTTTATTAAAAGTTTTGACTTTTATGAAGAGTTGCGACTTAATGAAGAGTTGCAACTTTTATGAAAAGTTGTGACTATATGAAAAGTTGTGACTTTTATGAAAGGTAGTCACCTTTTCGAAGGGTTGTAACTTTTCCAAAGAGTTGTGACCTTTTCGATATGGCACAATATGCATTTGTTCACATTACCCTTTGTTGTCTATAAATATAGGGATTTCCACTCATTTTAAAATGACAAAAAATCTTAACTTCTTCTTCTTCTTTTTGCAGAATTAAATATTTGTATACTTTGCTTCTGTTGAGTGGCTCACTAATACCATTGTTTTGTATCAATACGTTGGTGAATAGAATCGTTCTATCCTGAAAGGATCTATTCCTTTAAACCTCGAGTACTAGAGATATATAATTTTCTTAAGGGGATATTGTATATCCAGTGGGTTCGATTTTTTAGTTTCTATTGCATTCTATTGTTACAGATCCTGGTATGTTTTTTTACAGTCATAAATTTATACTTATGTTATTAATTGTTGTTTTGAGTATATCTTTTAAACTTTATTATTTATGTTTCTGCAAAGTTATTGTTATAAGTATTTGTTAGTACAGATCAAATAACACACGTTAATTGAGTATTCACGCAACTTTTCTATACTGAAATTGTTGAAGGTACAACAAAAAAATTCCTTAAATATCTACACTACCATCTCTTGAAGACAATATCCAAATTTGGTATGCCATTGTAAGGACATAAAGACCTTAAAAACTTTATCTCACCTTGATGTGCAAAGTGAACTAGAAAAAGAACACAAGAAATAATAAATGTTTGACATGGGTTCAAGAACATGCATGATGATCTATAGAGGAATATAACTACACTGGAGCCTCTTTTAATCCCAAAGAAATATATAACTACACATCTCTTGAAGACGATCTCTTGAAGACAAAATTCATATTTGTTATGCCATTGTAAGGACATAAAGACATTAAAAGCTTTATCATGTGCAAAGTGAACTAGGAAAAGAAGACAAATATTAATAAACTTTTGACATTGGTTCAAAGAGATGTTGGATGATCTATAGAGGAATATACCTAGACTAGAGCCACTTTTAATCCCAAAGACATAGATAACTACACAATAAATTAATTGCTAATATTCAATTTGATGTATGGACAAATTCTCAACTTTAATGCAAGTTGTAAATACTTTTCTTGAAGTAATAAGAACTCTTTTTTTTACTAACTTTTTCCTCTATATATTTTTCTTCTGTGTTTCTATACCAAATGAAGACCACCACTATTTATAGTTGAGAAAGTCTTCCTAGAAATGAATAGGAAGACAAATGGCATAGCGGTTACATAGGTTGCAAAGAATAATGGAGGAATAATTTGGAGAAGTAATGGTGTGGGCAAAAAATGCACCAACGTGTAAATGAATAATTGCACAAGATTGTTAACGTTCACTTAAACGTTATATGGCTTATGATGTCTGCCAATAAAGCAAAAAAAATTTGGCTTTAACATGACCAATAAAAAATGGTAATTAGGCAGCATTAAGACACAAATGAATGAGCTAATTTAATTTAATATAATATTAAAATGCCTAATAACCAACAAAATACAACAGAGTGCGAATAGAATATCACAACTCGCACCTCAATATACACTATACATAGTCAAATCATCAGTGTTTCACAATTAAATAACCACGATAACATTTCATCAATCACAACTAATAAGAATCAAATGGAGTGAAATAATATGAATTTTATTGTCATATAGAGTGATGCATGTCTGTCCTAATGATACACACGCATTGTCTCTCAGCTCAAAACCCACAGGGAACATATCTGTCCATGCACCTACCACAGATCGTGTGGCTCGGCCTTTCAATATAGAATATGCCACGGATCATGTGGCCCATCCCTTATTTCTCATCATTTTCCCCAAGGCCCCACAAAGTTGCATAACATCACTACAAATATATATCTTCCAATGATTGATGAAAATTGATAAAAATCCACATAACAATGAGAAAATTAATACAGATAATCTTGACATAATATTAAGGGTAAGTCCACTCAAACTGTTCAACCATTCATGGTTCATCAATTTTCACAATATCACTAAGACTTTTCATATCATGATATCAACACAATTCTTCTTTTACCCCACATTATCATTATTAGACCATAATCATTATTTAACCAATAGTCTAAAGTATGTGAGACCCTTCACCTCTTCCCATTACTCCCAATCAAACAATGGAATACAAGGTTCAACATGCTTGACAAGAAGTCAAAAGATTTACTTGCCTCAAGAAATCAAACAATCACTCTGGTACTTGAGTCTTCCCTTTTCATTGGACCTCCAAATCAACACAATCTAATCAAATAGGTAATTACAAAAAGAACTCGAAACTAATAATGCCCATAACAAGGACTTTGGATACCAGGGCCAAATTAACCAAAAATCCCATTTTTGAAAATGAGGGTTAAATCTAGAAATTTGTGTAAGAACGTGTAGCCCAAGGAATTTGGAATTCACTGGTAAAAATCAATTAAAAATGGAGTTGAAATCAATCCTAAATAACCACAATCATAAAAGGGTTGAGTTTTTTTAAAAAACCCACCAATTTGTAATTCAAAAACAAGATTCTGATGTTTAAAATCATAAAGAACAAATGAGAAAGAAAGTTTAGGGTAAAAAATATTTACCTAATCGTTTATCTTGAAAACCACCCTGAAATTGCCTCTATCGATCTTCTAGGTTTCAGTAATGGTGAAGTGGGGTTGAAACCCCAACTTTTGGGAAAAGAATTCTGTTTAGGCAGATTTTAAGCTTATTGTCATGAGTTAAATGGGCCAACTCGTTTATTGACCATCACGACAAGGCCTCACGCGATTGCGATGCCAAATAAATTTACTCTACGTGATCGTGATAGGCTCCACGCGATCATGACACCCACAAAACTAACCCGACGTGATCACAAGAGGGAGCCACGCAATCGCAATGCACAATTAGCCTACACCAGAACACAACAAACCACTAACATAATGCTTAATATACATGACACCAAAAGGACTCTCGAGATTCATTCAGAACCCCAAGTACACAATTATGGTATGCTACCCAATTAAACTCGATGTTCCAGAATCAATGGAATCATCTAAACACAGATTCGAGGAGTCTTTAACTGAAACCCATGAAAGTCACAATAAAATAACTTAATGCTTAAAATTACCAAACTGCCCTGGACCCTCTAAAAATTCAACCAACACCTCAGCTAAAGCCTAATATTATCCCCAAATCCAATAGAATCTTTCGAAATGCAATTTGAGTGTCTGATTCCAAATGTTATACGAAATCAACCCATAGTCTAAAATCACTTAAACTTCCAACTTAAATGCTTAAACCCAAGAAAAACGTCCAAGATAGAAACGACCACACTAGTAGACCAAATTTCACATTCTACAGTAAATGGAACAGATGAAATTCCATAATGAGACTCTAAACTTTAGTTGTTACACTTTTTAACAACTTTAAAACTTTCCAACTCAAAACTTCCAAAAATAACAACTTTTCAATCAACTTCTAAAACCAACTTTTCAAATTGATCAAGCATGACTCGGGGTAACTATTGGGAGGAGTAAAACAAAACATTTATGAGAATTTCCAAAAATGACCTTCTGGGTCATTACATCAGCCACCACTAAAAAGCATATCCATCCTGGAACATAAAGTAAATGAAAGTACTTAAAGCTTTAGAAAGCTGAGGAAATCTGGCACGCATGTCAGAATCAGTCCCCCAAGTCTCTTTCCCAACTGAACAATGCTTTCACTGTACCTTCACTGAAGCAATTTCCTTTGTCCTAAACATTCGAATTCCTGCCTATCCAAGATGGCTATGGGCTTATCCTCAAATGAAAAAACTGAACCCAACACCAATGATTTGAGTGAAATCACATGAGGCTAATCTGGGACATACTTACGAAGAATGGAAACGTGAAAACCCACATGCACAAGCTAGGTGGAAAGGTCAATTTATAGGCCACTTTACCAGTCCAACCCGAAATCACAAACGAGCCAATGAATCTAGGGCTAAGCCTTTCCTTCTTCATGAATCTCATCACACCCTTCATGGGTGACGCTGGAGGCCAAATATGATCACCTTTCATAAAATCCAAAGCTCGAACCCTCATGTCCGCATAACTTTTTTGTCAACTCTGAGCTATCAACAACCTATCCTTAATTAAACAGACATGCTCTATAGCATCTCTAAGCAAGTTTGTATCCAACGTTTCCATCTCAAACGCATCAAACCAACTAATCAAGGATCTACACCTCCTACCACACAACATCTCAAATAGGGCCATCTGAATAATAGAATGATACTTGTTGTAGGAAAATTCCGCTAAGGGCGAATGTTGATTCTAATGAGCACCAAAGTCGATCACACACGCTCGAAGCATGTCCTCCAACACATGAATATCTTCTCAGAATGTCCATCCATCTAAGGGTGAAATATTGTACTCATGTTTAACCGAGTACCCAAATCATGATGCAAGGCCCTTTAGAAGTAAGAAGTCAGAAGTGAACCTCAGATGGAGACAATAGAAATAAGCATTCCATGAAGTCGATCTATCTGACTGTTGTAGAGTCGAGCTAACTTCTCCACCTTTACCTCACTTAAAGCGGTATGAAATGTTTTAACTTGGTCAACCTATCAACAACCACTTAAATCAAATCATAACCACCTATCATTGTAGGGAAACCCACTACGAAGTCCATGGTGATAGGCTCTCAGTTTGAAGTAAGAATGGGAATCCTCTGAGACACACCACCAGGCTGTTGATGCTCAAACTTGACTTGTTGGATAGTCAAACATCTAGAGACAAACTAAGTAATGTCTCATGTTTTTCCTCACCACTAGTAATGCTGAGTTAGATCATGGTACATCTTGGCTACACCTCGATGAATGGAGTATCTGGAGCAATGAGCCTCCCCCAAGATCAATCTAAACAACTCATCCACCTTAAGCACACAAATCCTGACCCCAATTCTCAACACTCCATCAGAATCAAGCACCACCTCCTTAGATTCACTCCTCAAAACCTTATGATGAATAATTCATAACTTCTTACCATCATAATAGCTCTAATCTGCTCAATCAAAGAAGTCTAGGCCTCAACAAAGGAAATAACATGACCTCCTCTTAAATATGCAACAAGATAAGATAGTTGGCTAATATCTTAACATCTCTAAACAAGGGTCTCTCCTAAACTTTAATCAC
Source organism: Solanum acaule (assembly GCA_036250505.1). Classification (NCBI taxonomy): domain Eukaryota; kingdom Viridiplantae; phylum Streptophyta; class Magnoliopsida; order Solanales; family Solanaceae; genus Solanum; species Solanum acaule. Next base: position 23,130 of record JAJOOR010012819.1, read on the forward strand.
AACAAAACTCCCCATGATAGAGTACTTCCTACATAAGGCTACAACATTGGCCATTCCAGGATGATACGGAATGGTCATGTTGTAGTCTTTCAACAACTCAAGTCATCTATGCTGCCTCAAGTTCAATTCCCTTAACTAAAGATGTACTAAAGACTCCTATGATCAATGAATACCTCGCAATGCACCTCACACAACTAATGACGCTGCAACTTAAGAATAAAAATAATAGCCGCCAACTCTAAGTCATAAGTAGGGTAGTTCTTCTCAAGGTCTTCAACTGTCTAGAAGCACAAGTAATTACTTTTCCCTTCTGCTTGGTCATTACAGGTCATGTAAAGTTCTTTTTGGCATGATTTCTTAAATCTGATGCATTGCCATCATACTTAGTACATTCCATGTACTAATGCATACTTGAACCTACATTGTTTAACTAATGTAGGGTATGACGCTGATGCCTCTCACACTCGTGGCTAGTGGATTTTTTGATGCTCAAGGATTGGTGAGTCCTCATGTTTTGAGGACCGAGACACTTTTATAACTTTTTTGTCATTTCAGTTTTCATACATTTTTACGCGGTGTATGGGTTACGTTCCAACTAGTTCTTTTGATTATTAGATGGAAAATTGAGATTTATGTTAGACTTCCACTTTTGTCAAACTCTTTTATGATATAAGACTATTTCTTTGAAATCATATCCCAATTATATTGTATGATGTATGCTAAGAGGCATCAGTAAGGCCTCTTCGGGTTTTATATGCCATGTTACACCTAGGGTATACTTTGCATCGTAACACTCTCTCAATCAGTAGTCGGTGAGACCTCCTCATTTTCGAAAGGCTCCAATTTAGTAGTTCAGTTTATTTGTTTTTTCAGTCATTGTCAGTAGAATAGCCAGGGGAAATTATCTTCAGTTAGTAGAGGCTTCATAGATAGAGAAAGTTAGTGAGTTAGTTTAGTCTTGAGTATTCAGAAGTTTTAAACATTTATATTATTATTAACATTATTTATATTTAGATTTGTTTCATACTTTTGCACGAGAGATCTTTTATTAAGTTTAAATGTACATTTTATAAGGCTTCTACATGTATGTACTGTATTCCACTAAGTAGTCAGCCATGCTAAGGGTTCCCTTCGGACTAGCAATGATTCTAAGTGTGGGCCATGTCTGGGTTATAGGCTTGGGGCATGACAAATAGGGTCGCTACAGATAATTCTTAATATATACTTCACATGTATAACTTTGTCTTTCGGGTGGCTTCCTCTACCAGATGATATTTCGACTTCACCTTCACATATGCTATCTCTTTTGAAATGGCTTCCAGCTCCTTCTCAAATAGCATATTTTGATTTAATTACACCAAATCCAAAAGCAACATATGAGAACAACTATATGATATTTATTCATCATAAAAATGATACACCTGATGAACAACTCATAGGCTTGGAGGTTAAGGCAACTCACCAATACGATGTATCACCTCAAATGGACTAATAAACCTAGTTCTGAGCTTGACCTTCTTCCTAAACCTCTTAACATCTTTCATAGGTGATTCCTTCAATAGAACCTTCTCGTCACTCATGAAATTTAAGTCATGAACTCTTTGATAAGCAGAACTGTCTGGACCCAAAGTACACCTAGATGTGACATGGTGAACAGGACCATGAGAGTCCCTAAACAAGTCACTTGACATAAGTATGACACATTTAAATACATAAAGAGTACATAACATGAAATCGAGATATAAGTCTCAAATCTTAGAACATAAAGGATACCAAGATAGAGTACATGTTTGAAATAAATACGAAAATTAACTATATCTCACAAAACCTGCAGTAATCATAATGTGGCAAGTACAAACCCTTAAAACCACGAACAATGTCTAAAAGTTGAAAGACTAAGAAAGCAATAAAATTGATAATGGTCTTGCCCTCAAACCATGAGGACTCACTAATCAAACCACAAAGCAGCGTAATCTAACTAGCCTCGACCAGCGGGAGGAGCGATAGATCCTATATTATAAACCAATATAGGCACAATATGCATTAGTGCTTTGAATGTACTGACTATGAGGAAAATTAAGTGATGCTTTATGCCGAGGCGGAGGGACAGAAAAAGAAAAGACTCCGAAGAAAAGAATTGGGGTTCCCAGTGGTTCTCCATGATCAAACGTGATATCATTATGAGTTTAAAACATGATGCATGACCAAGTAAAACATATCAAAGTTCATAAGCTATATCATAAATCATGGGACAAGGTCAATGCAACGTTTGAAAATCATAAGAAAAGCTTAATTCATAATCATTGAGGATTTAAGTCATAAAGCATTTTGAAAAAAATCATAGCTCTTTGTAGTATATTTACTATTAACCGACATAGACTATGTGAGCTATAACATGGAATTTGGTGTCTTACACCCACAAAAAGGAGATGTCTTCATTTTCCAAGGTAAAGACCATAACTTCTAGCTTAGGTGGACCCACTATCTAATATATTTCTAAGATAAATCCTACGTGGGCTCATTGTTAGGAGCAAAGGAATTGCTTCTATAGACCCAACCTCTACTAACAATAGAGCCTCATTTCCAAAGTCATCTCGGTACTAAGGAAAATCCCAATGGAAAGTAGACATAATCATCTACTTGGATAGGTATGAACCTAGTACTACTTATCCAATCATAAACTTTATATTTTAGAATAGCTCCTTTCAGAACCATGAAGTCACCACTTATTCATATAGACACTTATCTAAAAATCTAAATCATGATTATTTTTCATAATGAGAAAACCCTTCACAAAACATTTTGAGATTTTATCTGTCACGCCCCAAGGCTACACCCTTGTCACAAACACGGGACCTAGGATCACGAGTGACTCCAAGCTATTTCTAAAGTTGGCTTTTCATAAGCATACTAATAATAACTGAATAAAAATATTATGCAAAAGCTAAAACAGATGATAAATGACAGTGGGCAATACCCAAAACTCATCTGAATATACAAAATACTATGAGTGTAGTGATACTAAACAATCACTCAAAAACTAAATTTGAATCTAATACTATGTCTGAAAAGGCCTCTACTGACTAAAGTTGTTGGGACATGCCCCTAGCTAACCCTAGCAAAACTGAAACTGAAATGAAAGACTAAATATAGAAAACATGTCTATTGTCCTCGAAGTATGAGGACTCACCACATAAGTTGTTGAAGTGGAGAGGGGGTGTTAAACATTGTATAACATCAACCCCTATTATTTAGTTTGACTAAGTCTACACTATGGCTATATTTTAGCTTTCAGTTGGTAGTTGTTTTCTTTTAACTCGTGATCGTTTTCCTATTTTGTAGTATTGCAGAATTGTGTTCCTAATGTTTAGCTGAGTTGCTTTAGTGGAATTACATTACTGGTTTAGTGGGAATATGATTCCATAACATGTAAAGCTATATAAGGCTACAAAGCCTATTGAATAACATATCCAGTAACAATCTCTGCAACAAATTTTGCTTCTGTTTTATTCTTCCTGTTATATCCTTTTTCAACTATTGGCTTCTCTATCAAATTGTGTTCATCAACATCTTCATGAAGTCACTTCCGAAAGAAAAGCACGAGTTCTTCAAAGGTCAACTTGGAGTCTGCAGTTTTGAATCAATGGAAGTATTTAAAAGTGATTCAAATGATACTTGACCAAGTCTTAAGAAGTTTGTTAATTAGTATCCTTTATCTTAGCAAGTTTAGATATTCTTGCAGATTAGTGGCTAATTAGTAATTAGAGGGTTAGTAGACCCAGATTTTAGTATTTTTCAGTTTTTGGTAAGCCTATTTATAGCAGGTCTTGTTGCTTTCATCATAAATCATATTTGGAGAAGTTTGCAGTAACTTTTAATATCGTTAGCTCTCTTTCTGTTCATTTTTCCTTTTGATTATCGTTTTCTTTCCAATAGAGAACACTCAATTAAAGATGTGTACTATCTCAATAGGTTGAAGTACAATCTACTAAGTGTTTCAAAGATTTTTGATGAAGGCAGCGAAGCCAAGTTCTTATTAAATAAGTATGTGGTTACAAACTTGATATCTCAGGATATGATTTTGATGGAAAAGAGATGCAAGAATATGTATAGTGTTGATCTGCACACTATTCGTAGTGATAATCTCACGTGTCTCAAGTGCTCAAAGTGAAAATGTTGACTTGTGGCACAAAAGACTTGACGATGTAAGTGCTTCTCTTTTGAATTTTTTCTTGTTGAATGGCCTGGTCCGTGGATTAAGGTAGCCTTGAAGTACACTAATTGGATAAATTCTATGCAAGAAGAGTTACATTAGTTTGAATGAATCAAACTATAACACTTGATTCCTCGACTAGCTGATAGAACTATCGTATGGACCACGTGGGTGTACAAAAAAAAACCTTGATGAACATGGTGTAATCACAAGGAACAAATCCATACTAGTAGAATAGGGGTATAACCACAAGGAAGACATTGACTATGATGAGACATTTGCCCCTGTAGCAAGGATGGAGGCATCAGAATACTTATTGCATTTGCAGCCTTCATGGGTTTCAAACTGTATCATCAGATGGATGTGAAAAGTGATTTTTAAATGGGTATCTGAAGAAGAAAGTCTATGTGAAGAAACCCCAAAATTTTGAAGAAATTGATCAACCGAATAATGTTCTCAAATTAGGCAAAGCTCTTTATCATATATAACAGGCTCCTAAAGCATGGTATAAAAGGATTTCTAGGTTTATTTTTGACAATGGATTCAAAAGAATAATAATTTACAACACGTTCTTCGTAAAGTCACGATGAAAGGATTTGCTCATTATTCTAGTGTATGTCGATGAAATTATTTTTGAAGCAACATCTGAATACTTGTGTGAGGAGTTTTGCTACACTAATGGAGAGTTAATTTGAGATGAGAATGATGGAAGAGTTAATTTTCCTCTTGGGGTTATAGATCAAACAAACCCTGAATGGTACCTCCATATCTCAAGAAAAATATATGAAGGAGTTGTTGAAGAAGTTTCACATTATGGATGCCAAACTAATTGATACTCCTACGGGAATCATCTGAAAGCTAGATGCAGATGGATCTGGTCAAGATGTGAATGAGACTATGTGTAGATGAATTATTGGCTCACTAGTGTATCTTAATAATGGATGAGACTCCTTACTTTTGTCGAATTCTATTTTCGTACTTCCTAATCCTTAGGAATCTGTTTAATAGTCTTCATCTTTTCTAGGTCTTGTGTAGATTCTTTATATAGAAGCCATATGGTCAATAATAAGATATACAATTTTCCCATATTTGCTATCGTTTCTTTATGGTATCAGGGCGCTTCTAAACTTCCACGAGTTGATCCTTTTTTTTTCCTGCTAAGTCGTCGATATGGCCCCCCAATACTTCTGTGACCTATGCTGATGGAGTCAATAACACCATCACTATTGTCCAATTCAATCCTATGACCCAGGTGCCCATAAAATTAACTAGCAGTCACAATTTCTCCCTGTGGAAAGCTCAAGTTTCAATGCTTATGCGTGGTCACAATCTTTATGGACATCTCGATGGCTCCGTCCCTGCCCCCACTCGCAACATTTCGCAAAACAATCAAGTTGTTGCTAACCCTGAGTTCGTTCTTTGGTACCGCCAATATCAGTTAATTCAAAATGCTATCTTGGCCTCCGTTGATGCTACACTTTCCCCCACTGTTGCTGTTAAAAGCTCCGCCAAAGCTGCCTGGGATGATCTGCATTCTGCGTATGCAAACAAATCTGAAACAAGAATTTTCATCTTGCGAGACTGACTGGCCAGCCTCACTAAAGACTCTCGTTAAGTCACAGATTAACTCCACCAGATTTGATCACTTTGTGATGAACTTGTAACTGATGGTGCGCTTGTATCGAATCCGAAACTCATTGTTAAAATTCTCAGTGGACTCGGATCTGAATTCCGAGAACTCTCTGATGTCATTCGTGCTCGAGATTCAACAATTTCCTATGATCAGCTTTACGAAAAGCTTCTGGATCACGAGCTTTTTCTTAAATATGAGGACGACAAAAAGTCGCTATCAACTAATATCACCGCTGCTGTAGCACAAAAGACCAGCTCAACTCATCCTCCCAAGGTAACAATAATTACTCCCCCAGTCGCCGTGCAGGTGCGAACACTCCTCCCAATAATCAACATTGGCAGTCAAAACCATGTCGCCCACAAAGAAACAACCAGCAGAAGCCCTTTGACAAGAATTTTCGTTGTCAACTATGTGATCGCGTAGGTCATTCTGCTAGGGTCTGCAGATCTCAATCCCATAACCATCTGCAAGCTCGGGCAAACTTTGCTGGTCGTTTTCCTCTTCAACAGACCCCTTGGATAGTGGATAGTGGAGTCACTCATCATATTGCGTCTGATGCTCAAAGCCTAGACACTTTACATGACTACCACGACACCGAAGAGATCACTATGGGCAATGGTCAAACCATTCCATTATCCCAAACCAGTAACGCTAACATAAGTGCATCAAATCATCATTTCAAACTTCTCAATACCTTAAGCTCCCCTCTCATAAAGACTAATCTTATTTCTGTTTCTCAATTTTGTCGTGATAATCATTCCTCTATTGAATTTTTTTCCTTTCCATTATCTTGTGAAGGATATGAATACGGGGGGGGGGGGGGTCTCTAGTTCGCGGGCAAAATAAAGATGAGTTTTATGAGTGGCCACCAGTCTGTACACATCATTCTCCTCAATGCAATGTGGCTGTTCCAATTCACCTGTGGCATTGGCGTTTAGGTCATCCTAATCGTCGCATTTTGGATACTATCTTTAATAATTTTTCCCTTCCTGTTTTAGATCCTAAAGTTAGTTCCACTTGTGATTCTTGTTATTCTAATAAGATGCACAGGTTAACTTTCTCAGAAAATTCACTGCAAAGTAATAAGCCCCTACAAATCCTTTTTAGCGATTTATGGGGTCTATCTCTGGTTTTGTCAATTGATAAAAAAAGATATTATGTGCTATTTGTTGATCAATTTTCAAAATACTTGTGGCTTTTTACTTTAAAATCAAAAAATGAACTCTGGAAGTTTTTCAAAATTTGCATCCATTACTTGAACGGAGGTTTAACACCAAAATTCATTCCTTTTACACAAATGGTGGTGGTGAATTTCAAAGTTTACAGTCCTATCTCAAAACACATGGCATAGAACACTTAGTGTCACTCCCATATACTCCACACGGAGTTGCTCTAGTCGAAAGACGACACCGTCATGTTATTGATACTGCTAGAACCTTGTTGCATCAAGCGTCTTTACCATCACACTTCTGGAGTTTTGCCTGTCAACAAGATGTCTATCTTATAAACAGGCTAACTACACCCAATCTTCAACATAAGAGTCCATTTGAAATTTTATTTCAAAAGATGCCAAAGTATGACTCCATTAAAGTATTTGGTTGCCTCTGTTATCCAAGGCTCAAACCATATGCCAAAAACAAATTAGAGCCCCGTTCGACATAATTAGGCTTTTCGAATAAACATTATAGTCATCAATGTTTTGATCCTTTAACTTCCAAAATATAACTATCACGTGACGTCTAACTGCCAACAAACCTGACAATGTGTTTAGTGTTGGAATGTGTGCAAGATTCTAGACTTGTCCAAAGGAACCACATTTGAAAGCTGCCAATAGGATCCTAAGATAACAGAAGAAAATAGGGGACATGGTACTACTTCATCCATAAGAAGACTCTTTTGATTTGGTGTGTTATGTTGATCCTAGTTATGCGGGGCAACAAGTTGATATAAAGAGCACCCTAGGAATGACACATTTTATTGGTAAATTCAATCTTATAAATTTTGTAGGTATACAAATATGGTGGACGTGCTAAATAAAAGGAATACCAAGATACATATGGGCAAAGTGCATTCAAAATGTAGAGAGGGACCTGGTCCTAGCTCAAAAGGTAACATTCTTAATACAACATTTAAATTACTTGTGAGAACCATTGTAATTGACATGTGTGAGTCTTCTAGATTCTAATTGATGTCCCACCATTTAAATATCAAAATACTCCTTCTTTCATTTTACCTGATGCAAATTTTCATCTCCTTTTATATTCCACCTTTCCTTCAATCTCTCAAAATTTACATTTTCTTCCAAAAGTAGAAAAGCAAAGCCCTCATCTTTATTATTTCCAAACGAATCTACTATGTCTGAACCAATACTCCCAACTTAGAAAATGTTAGAAATTGTGAATGAAATTGATTCGTCTTTATATGCGTCTCCTCAAGAAAATCCCTCTCCTTCAACTCCCACTCCAATCATTCCTCCGATTGAAGAAACATAAAATTAACCTTGCTACTGAAATTATCTCAAATTTCATTTCAACCATTTATTTGGTTCAAGAGGCAAAAACTTCTGACATTGAGGTTGTTGCAATGCACTCTGTTAAAACTATCCCTCAAACTCCATCAAATATTTCTACTCCTAAGTGCTCTCCTACCCTCGACTTGAACCCTTCTCAAGACTCCTCACCCAATGGGTTAACCCATTTTGAAGTGTAGTTAGTGAGAAATGTCCCAGAAATCAAACCATCTTAGGAAAATATGTCCTTGTGTCAATTTGGTCCTTTCTCCTCTACTATGTCAGAACAGAACTTCCATGGTGATCTACCAAAGGATTAAAAAATATAGGATCTAGTATTCTTGAAACCTTTGAATAGTTGGTAGTGCAAAGCCCTACTGAGATGAATGAGGATGTCAGAACTTCTTTTGTAGAAAAAGTAGTCAAATCACCTGAACCCCTGTTGTGGAGCCTGAACCGAAGTTTGACTAGACCCCTAGTACAGGTCTACCTGTTGCTCCTGCATAAGACGATGATGTTAAATATAATCATCATTTTTCATGTGGAATAAGGAGAAAAAAGTGGTAATTTTGGACAAGGGAAAATAAAATGTAATAGAAGAAAAGTCTGTGAAACCAAAGCCTTACACTACTAGGGGGTCTCAAAGGAAATTGATGAGCAATTCTATGAAAAGAATCAAGGCTAGAACATTAGAAAATAGAAGAAGAAGAAGTAGGTACATGATTGATGAGGATCATATCCCTTATGTTAATTTTATTGAGGAAAAAGAGGGCACTGAAACGAAGTCTTAGGACATTATTGTGGTAGTTGAGAAGAGGATGAAAGATGCTATAAAGGCAAAGCCCACCCAGACTGCAGGAATTGGGAAGGCATGAGCAAAAATAGTGGAAGAACCCTATAAGAAAAGGAAGGAAGAACTTGCAAAGAAAAGGAAGTAAGAGAATGCAAGGACAAAAAGAAAGGAGTCTATTGAACCAAGTTTTGAGTCTGAGATGGAGCCTGCATCAGATAACAAAAAGAGAAAAGTTGATAAAGAACAGACCAGAGAAAAAATGGTTAGTATTTTGAAAACACAAAAGGTACCCAATAGGATGGTCTTCGACCCTGATATCAGAACCAAACTTAATGATCCTAGTTGATGATGTTGAACAGCAAAGCTTGATACACCTATTTTAGGGGCATGTGAATGTGTTGTATGAACAAGAAGTGAGAAAGTTCTACTACAATGTGGAGTTTACCAAGGATGGCAATCTAAACACCCAAGTGAATGGCATTATTCTTCACTTGAATGAGGACATTTTGGGAGAGATTCTTAAGGTGCCAGGAAAGGAATCAAAACAGTTGCAAAAGGATCTCCTTCAAAGGATTTATTTAGGAAATTGGAATACTTCCATTTCACAGTTGTGTGGGTATTCCCAAAAAAAATTCTTAAAGGAAAATATGAGTTTTATTTCAAATTTATCAACAAGGTTCTTTTGCCTAGGACTAGAAAGTGAATTGTTGCATTTGTTGTTGATCTATTCCTCATGGAATCTCTTAGCAAGGTCGTTCTATCAATCTCCCAACTATTATGTTGGAGCATATGCACAAGATTATCACTGCTATGGATGGAAAACATTGAATTTGGTATGCCTACCTACTGACAAGAATATTCAAGCAGTTTGCTATTCATCAAGGCAAAGGGATCAAAAGAACTTTAAGATGACCATCTCTCTAAACACACTTGTGAATGTGTGGAAGGAAGGACAGGGAATAAAAATTAGAGTTCTGAACTGCATGAGGAACATGAATATTTGAAACATGAGAAAGACGTGATGATAGTGAAACTGGAAAAAAGGGATGGAGAAATTGCTCGCCTAAATGCTTAGTTGTTGAAGGCCAATGTAGTGGGACGAGGTGCAGCTTAACTGGTTGCTTTAAAAATTCAAAATGAGGGCTTGACTGTGGAAAATGTTGAGCTTAAAGATAGGTTACTCTAAGCACAGGCCAATGTGGATATTCGAATGACCCTTCTCCTCAAATCTCTCACTTCCAAGCCTTCTACTTCCTAAATTCTTATTTTGTCCCCTTCCAATTTTTCTTGTTGAGCATTTTAGTTGGCATTGTCCAGCTCTTCTTGTACTTTTACTGTAGTATTTGAATGCTAACATTTTATGGTCAGTTAATGTTTTCTCCTTGTGTTTACTGGCTTTTCTTATTACTTTATGCATTTCTACTCGTGCTCAGTGTTACTCAAGTGGCCATGAATTTTCCTAAACTGCATATTTCAAAAGTGGGAAGATTATGCTATGGTTACAAGGGATCAGTTGTAAGCAATGACCTAGTCATGTTGAGAACGGGAAGATGTTGAGTAAGTTTATTATCATGAAAAGAAGGGGGGCGTTTATCATCATGAAAAGAGGGGGGGATATCATTCCAAATTTACAGTGAAGTTTCAATGATTTAATAGACTATGAGATCTGATAGGGGACCTGATCCCATGAGAGATTGAGAATTAAGATACGTGAAAAGGAAAGTTGTAAAAAGCAGCAACCACTACCACTAATACAATGGCTTTGTTCTATGGTTTTTGTCAATCCTATGAAAGCTTTTCACAATGTCATAACCTTAGTTCTTGCATTCTATGAGAATCACATAGGAATGTCATTATCTTAAGAAATATTTCTCATGTGTAGCAAGAGACTTGATAGAGTTATCTTTCGTTCCTAGTTGTTATTTGAGAACATAGTTTTGTGCTTATTCAATGTAAGATATATTCCAGAGTTATACGGGAATTAGATCAATTTGAGAATTTCTTCATTATTCTGAGTTGTAGCTAAAGCTAGCTATGTCGTGGTCCTGATTTCTATAACGACTGAGTAGTTGGTGTTGTGGAAAATACAAGTATTGCTCTGCTTGATGTAATAGAGTTGTTACAGAGAAGGAGAAGGGATTAATAGTTTAATTCCTATGTTGCAAGATTTTTTAATATGAATCTTAGCTTTTTGAATTTAATGGAGTTGTGTTGAAATCCCGTGAGACATGTCATGGTTTTCTCCTTCCTTGAGTAAGAGGGTTTCCACATTAACTCTTTGTGTTCTTCTTTTAAGCTTTTACTTTACGCACACTTTTATTGAGTCAAGAGACCCGATCCATTGATGTCACGACCCGGACCATCGTGATTGGCACCCACGCAAACCCTTTGGTGGGAGAACCATTACTACAACTCAAACAAACAAATTTTATGAAAACTAAGGCATTTAAAGATACGGAAGCAAGTTTAAATGACTATAAAAATAGAATCCCCATAAACTCCAAGGTTTTAACAAATAACTAACCAAACTAATGCGGAAAAACAACCCCTAGAACCTGAAAGTCATTGTACCAAAACACTACCAATGACAAGTCTAAGAACAAGGGGTACAACCCCGAAACTAAACAAACACTTTAAACAAATAGTCTGAGTCCAAAAAGAGTGGACTTAAACAAGAAAGATCCATGCTGAAAGAACTGGCTCACCCTTGAATCCGGTCACACTCAATAGTCACCTAGCTGAGGTCTATGAATAGCCGCCTGAGGATGCCCTGTACTCAACAAAGAAAGAGCAAGTGCAGTATTAGTACACAACCACAGTGTACTGGTAGGATCACGCAGCTATCCCACTAAGTGCAACATACATAAGTCATACAACAATATAACAACATGCATACACCGAATATATAATATCGATATCATTTACGAACAACGACCAATTTCACAATTTCAAATATACAATTATAACAAGTCATTGTGTAACATCTCGCAACTTGAAATAGCTAGAAAGAAGCTAAGAACTTGAAATAATCATTTTAGGAAAGTATAAGGAAATCTGGAAATTTTAAGTAAGTTAAAGTTGAGATTTTGGTCAACTTCAATCAGCCATAACTCATAGATCAGGATGAGTTAGGAGTAGTTTAAGATATTGTTGGAAATATCTTGGATTTATCTTTCCAACACCGCCAAGTTTGTGCGATTCCGAGTTTGGATGAGTGAATTACGTCCTTTGGAAGTTGGGTAGTACGAATAAAGAAATTCCCAATCCGGATTTTTAACGGGTAGTTTGGTCATTTCCTTACCCAATTAATTAAATCCATTGTTAGTAAAATAATTGGGGTTAAGACTGAGTTAGTTTAGTTTACGCTTTTGAAAATTAGAGTTAGGGTTTTTGGAGAAAGAACGCAAGAGAAAGGAGAAAAAGAAAAGCAAGATTCGCCAAGAACGATCAATTTTGGTGGTGGATTCGCCAAGGAATTGATCCTACAAGGTATTTGAGTCTCTCATAGCATTGGGTTCATTCACCCATGTGCCAAACATGTTTAGTTCAGTGCAGTTCATCCTAAAGAGTTTGAATGTTGATGTTCTTGACATGAATTCTTGAATTTGAATGTTGTTCTTGAATTGGGTTGAATTGTGGAGTTTCTGAGATCTTTGTGTTGTGTTGTAGAGTTACCTTGAGTTAGGTTCTTGAGTACATACGCTGGGTATCGGGATCTAAAATGAATTTGAGTAAAATATTCGAGTTTAGGCAAATTGGGGATGGAAAACGAAGAAGGAAAAAGTCGAGCAGACTTCGTCAAACAAGTCTGTGTAAGTTCCCCTAGTGAACTAAAATTGACTCTGCATTGCGGACAGGACGCGGACTCCTCTGTCTCAAAAATTAAATTTCGCGAGTATTTATTTAGAATAATCTCCACGTCGCGGACTTTTTCCAAGACGGTGATTTCGTAACTTTTCTCAAGTTTAGCTATTCGAAATCATTCCTAAACATCATGAGGTCTTTCCAAACACAAATCATAATCCTTGAATCCATAATTCAATTCAAGGATCAGTTAGGAGTCAAGTCAACAACAGTTAAGATCAAGGTCAAGAAAAGTCAAGAGTCAAGTTAAGATAAGTTCTTAAAGTTTTCAAAATGTCTTTCACAAATGTTTTAACTTTGCTTTAAGACTTAAGTTTTGAGTTTAGTAAAGAGTAAAGTTGAAGTTCCTTACTTCGAAGAAGCATATGGGGACTAAGTATTTCCCCAAAGAGATTTAAAATGTTTTTCACATTTAAATAAGAACAGAAACTGAGATTTCCAGAGAGCCTTCAGGCTAGTTTTCAGAAAGGAGTAATAGCTTTCTAAATGAAGCAAGGGAAACTGAGATTTCCAGGATAGCCTTTGAGCTATGTTTTTTAACACTAATCTCAAACCAGAGAAGAAGTATGTTTTTTTAAACATAAGAGCTAGTATATTTTGGGAGTAGTATTGAGCACTGAATTGGGGACAAGCATGAGTTCAGATAACTTACGTCACCATAAAACCATGTAGCCACCATGGGTAGAAAAGGGTCATACTTTTTAGATGAATCCTTTTCAAAATAGACTAGTGGATCCATTAGGTAGTTCAGGGCCTATACCTTTGGTCGGGTATAGGATGCACTGGCAGCGTGAGGTAGATCGATGTATCATCACTATAGCTCTTATGTGATGGTTGTCGGTTAGAGAAACTCCCACAGAAGTATTGTATTTTTATATACATCAATTTAATTGTATTTTTACATACATCTAAGAGTTATTTGTATCTTTGCATACTCACAGAGTTAATATAATGTTTTTGAACAGCTTTTATTTATATTGCACTTGTTTTTTTTAAACTGCTTTATATTGAAATAAGTTCAGTCATGTTGAGTTGAGTTGAGCCAAGTAAGTTCTTCAGTTTCTCTCAGATTCTTTCTAGCCTATGTTGTTTTAGCATTCCAACTCACATACTCGTACATTCAATGTACTGATGCCAGTTGGCCGGCATCATCTTATGATGCAGACATAGGTAATTAGAATCGACATTCCGACGCATCGTTGATCCAATGAGCAGTTCAGAGTCTGTTGGCGAGCTTCCTTGCATTCCGAATGATCCATTTCATTGCTTTCTAGTTTAGTTTATTATGATGTTGTGGGGTCTGTCCCAACATCCATCTTAGTTGTTGTTAGAGGTTTATAGACAGTCAGATGTTAGTTCTTTAGTCTTATTCATTTCATTTGTATCGTTTAAAACTTGAGTTGCCATTTTGGCTAAGATATTATTTCTTTAAGTTATAGATATGAATATTGTCTTCCACTAAGTTAAGTAAGCCAGGCCAAGGGTTCGCTTGGGTCCAGCAATGGTCTTCGAGTCTCGACCAAGTCCAGGGTGTAGGCTCGGGGAGTGACAAAATTGGTATCAGAGCACATAGTTCAAGAGTCCTAGGGAATCTATGAAGTCATGTCTGTAGAGTCCTAGTTATTGATGTGAAGCGCGCCACATCTATAATTAGGAGGCTGCAACATTTAGGAATTTCTTCACTTCCTTCACACTCATTGCGTGCGTTAGAGTTTAATCTCTAAAAGTTTCCCTCTAATTCGTGCTTGCGCGTGTTTCAGATAATCATGCCTCCATAAAGAGCAGTCAGAGGTCGTCCAGCTAGGAGGAATGTTGAAGAACAAGAGTTACCCAATGCACCTGAAGTGCAACCTCAAGGGGAAGTGACTAACGCTGAGTTCCTTGAGGCTATAAGGATGCTCAGTCAACTTGTGACCAATCAAGCTGGGCAGTAGGAGCCTGGTAGGGAGAGGCTGACACTTCAAGGATTCATGAGTTCTTGAGGATGAATCCTCTAAGCTTCACTGGTTCAAGCACTACTGAGGATTTAGAGAACTTCACTAAGGAACTAAAAAAGGTATTTGATGTGATGTATGTTGCTGATACTGAGAGAGTTGAGCTAGCTGCATATCAGATGAAAAATGTTGCTAGGACTTGGTTTGATCAGTGGAAAGGGGGTAGAGCTGAGGATGCACCACCTGCGAGTTGGGCATGTTTCGAAGAGTCTTTCTTCGGGTGATTCTTTCCCCGGGAATTGAAGGAGGCTAAGGTACGAGAATTTCTTACACTTAAGTAGGATTCTATGAGTGTTCATGAATATGGGTTGAAGTTCACCCAACTATCCCGTTATGCTCCAGAAATGGTTAAGGACATGTGGAGTAGAATGAACTTGTTTGTTGCTGGGTTGGGCCGTTAACAAGTAAAGAGGGCCGGGCAGTAATGCTTATTAGGGACATGCACATTTCAAGGTTATTGCTCTATGTGCAGCAGGTAGAGGAAGAGAAGCTGAGAGATAGAGATGAGTTCAAGAACAAGAGGGCTAAGACAGGGAACGAGTCCGGGCAGCAGAAGAGTAATGTCAACTGGTCATCTTTCCAACAGAAACAGAAGGGACATGCTCCATCATCTGCTAGTGCACCTGCACCTAAGAACAAGGGTGAGTACTATGGTCAGAATTCTAGAGCTAAGCCTGCCTATTATCCGTGCAGTGTGGCACAAGGGGGTAGTAAGCCTCATGCCTGCACCAAGTGTGGTAGGAACCATTCAGGTGTTTGTCGTGAGGGCTCCACTGGTTGCTTCAAGTGTGGTCAGAGTGGGCATTTCATGTAAGAGTGTCCAAAGAACAAGCAGGGAAATGGTAATGGGGGTAATAGAGCTCAGTCTTCTTCAGTCGCTCCACCAGACAGAGTTGCACCTAGAGGAGCTACTTCCGGTACTGGCAGAGGAGCAAACCGCCTCTATGCGATCACTAGACGCCAAGAGCAAGAGGATTCGCCAGATGTTGTCTCTTGTATGATTCAGTGTTTAACTTTACTGTTTATGCCTTGCTTGATCCTGGAGCGAGTTTATCTTTTGTAACTCCATATGTTGCTATGAATTTTGATGTTATTCCTGAGCAACTTAAAGAACCATTCAGTGTTTCTACACCTGTTGGTGAGTTTATTCTAGTAGAGAGAGTCTATCGTGATTGTCCTGTTTCCGTCAATCACAAGGGTACCATGGCTGATTTAATTGAGTTAGACATGGTAGACTTTGATGTCATTCTTGGTATGGACAGGCTTCATGCCTGTTATGTCTCAGTTGATTGTAGGACTCGAGTAGTAAAGTTTCAATTTCCAAATGAGCCAGTCTTAGAGTGGAAAAGTAGTTCAGCAGTGCCTAAGGGTCGTTTTGTTTCGTACCTTAAGGTAAGAAAGTTAGTTGCGAAGATTTGTATCTATCACTTAGTCCGAGTTAATGACTCAAGTGTTGAAGTACCTCATATTCAGTCAGTTCCAGTAGTAAAGAGTTTCTAGAAATCTTTCCAGATGATCTTCCCGGAGTTCCTCCTGAGAGAGAAATAGACTTCGGTATAGACCTTCTTCCAGATACTCGTCCTATATCTATTTCGCCATATAGAATGGCACCAGCAGAGTTGAAAAAATTGAAAGAGCAGTTAAAGGATCTGTTAGATAAGGGCTTCATTCGACCAAGTGTCTCGCCTTGGGGTGCTCCGATCTTGTTTGTGAGAATGAAAGATGGTTCCCTTATGATGTGTATAGATTACCGTCAGTGGAATAAGGTTACTGTCTAGAATAAGTATCCTTTCCCGAGAATCGATGATCTTTTCAATTAGCTTCAGGATGCTTACTGTTTCTCAAAAATTGACCTCAGATCAGGCTACCACCAGTTGAGAGTAAGGGAATGTGATATTCCCAAGACAACATTCAGGATCCGTTATGGTCATTATGAGTTTAAGGTCATGTCGTTCGGTTTGACCAATGCACCTGCAATATTCATGGACCTTATGAATAGGGTCTTCAAACCTTATTTAGATATGTTTGTTATCGTCTTCGTTGATGACATACCAATATATTCAAGGAATGAAGAAGATCATGCTAGTCATCTCAGAATAGGTCTTCAGACTTTGAAAGATAAGGAGTTGTATGCCAAGTTCTCTAACTGTGATTTTTGGCTTATGTTTGTGGCATTATTAGGCCATATTGTGTTTGGAGAGGGAATTAAAGTTGATACTCAGAAAATTGAGGCAATACAAAATTGGCCTAGACCCACATCTCCAACTGATATTAGGAGTTTCTTGGGTTTGGCTGGCTATTATAGAAGGTTTGTAGAGAGTTTCTTGTCCATTTTGTCACCTTTGACGAAGTTGACTCAGAAAATAGTGAAATTTCAATGGTCTGAAGCTTGTGAGAAAAGCTTTCAAGAATTGAAAAAGAGGTTGACTACTGCCCCAGTGTTGACCTTACCAGAAGGTACTCAAGGTTTTATGGTGTATTGTGATACATCTAGAGTTGGCTTGGGTTGTGTTTTAATGCAGAATGGCAAAGTTATAGCCTACGCCTCCAGACAGTTGAAATTTCATGAAAAGAACTACCCAACCCATGACTTAGAGTTGGCTGTTATAGTATTCGCTTTGAAGATATGGCGTCATTATTTATATGGTGTTCATGTTGATATATTCACTGATCATAAGAGCCTTCAATATGTGTTCACTCAGAAAGACCTTAATCTCATATAGAGGAGGTGGTTAAAATTACTCAAGGATTATGACATGAGTATTCTTTACCACCTAGGTAAGGCTAATGTTGTTGCTGATGCATTAAGCAGCTTATCTATAGGTAGTACCACCCATGTTGAGGAAGAAAAGAGAGATTTAGCGAAGGATGTGCATAGACTTGCACGCTTAGGAGTCCGACTTATAGATTCCACAGAAGGAGGAATAGTGGTGATAAATGGGGATGAATCATCACTAGTGTCAGAAGTGAAAGAAAAGCAAAACCAAGATCCCATTTTGCTAGACTTAAAGGCAAATGTTCATAAGCAAAGAGTGTTAGCTTTTGATCAAGGGGGAGATGGTGTATTGAGATATCAAGGTAGATTGTGCATACCTAAGTGGATGGACTCTAAGAGAGGATCGTGGAGGAAGCTCATAGCTCCAGATATTCCATTCATCCAGGTTCCACAAAGATGTATCGCGATTTGAGAGAAATGTATTGGTGGAATGGCATGAAGAAGGGCATTGCAAAGTTTGTTGCTAAGTGTCCAAATTGCCATCAAGTGAAAGTAGAGCACCAAAGGCCCGATGCTTTGGCTCAAAATATAGAACTTCCGGAATGGAAGTGGGAGATGGTAAATATGGATTTCATCATAGGCTTGCCAAGGTCTCGCAGACAACATGATTCTATTTGGGTGATTGTCGACAGAATGACAAAATCAGCCCACTTTTTACCGGTAAAGGATGAGATAGGTATGTGGATATTGGCTCAATGCATGACTAGCAATTTTTGTGCATGGTTTTCTGCAACTATTGACAAGTGTAGAAAATAATACAATTAGAAAATGGAGGATATCCAAAGTTGATGACAAGGAAAAACATTACTGATCTGGGTAGCCCTATTGGTGTAGTGTTAAGTACCACAAACACAATTAGGTTACCCCTGAAACAACAATATTTGTTTGAATTCTTCATTAATAATACATTTTATAAAAAAGGCAATGGGATGTCTTGTCCAATAATGGTCCAATGCAACAGTTGGTTCACACTTTCAAGGATCAAAATCTTAATAGTGACATTTCTGTTTTATGTGCTAATGTGAGTGATTAATTGTTGTGTTTTCTAGAAATATGATAATATTAATTCTTTCAATTTATCTTTGATCTATATCTAAGTTATTCTTTTGGTTAGAACATGTAGGGGGTCAACAATAGTGCAAAGCAAATATTGCTATAGATCTTTACCTATAGTTTGCTTCTGTACACTTCCTGAAATAAGTTAAACTCATAAGAATCTACAA
The DNA here is from genome assembly GCA_036250505.1 of Solanum acaule. NCBI lineage: Eukaryota > Viridiplantae > Streptophyta > Magnoliopsida > Solanales > Solanaceae > Solanum > Solanum acaule. The sequence goes on from JAJOOR010012819.1 coordinate 42,135, forward strand.
AATAAAATATGAAATGACCAAAATAATCAATAAGAGAAGTATCCTCTCTGAAGAAGTGATGTGCTTATACTGATAGAGTATTCATGATTCTTTTGATGGAGTTGACCTCCACTTTCATACTGCAAGCTATTTGTAATTTGAATATACAATGCCTTTGTAAAACTAATTCTCTTGAAGGCCTTTAATTGTTGTTGCTTTTAGAGACTAGATTGGTCAAATGAGGAATACTCACTACTTAATCCCTTATTAAATTGTCATGTGGTTCCTTGTATAAAAAATTATTATACTAGGATGCACCATCGATATTAAATTTAAACCAACTAATTAGAGGAGGCAACTATTTAATAATTTTATAATAGATAGTTTGTCTATAATTATCAAGCTTCTTAATTACCTTAGTCCAAGATATAGAAGTGACCAAACATAAATAAAACTAATTTGTCGGATGTTCGTTACTTTCAAAACTATTGAATACATTGCCACGTTGCTCCTATATGTAAACAAAGACAATACAATGTAACTTTGTTTTGGTCCAAGTGGTCATGAGTTTCTAAGTGTAAAGAAAAATGAAGTGGTGGCTATTCGTTTCAAATATTAAAACTGGGGTGCATACGTATCCAAAGTGGTCATATTTTCATGTCATGAAGTCACCTACTATAACCCACCAGTAGGTAAGCCAACCAATAATCCAAAACAACAAATAATGAGTGTAAGAGTAGAAATAAAGCATAAGCGACAATTAAGTAAAAGAAATAGAAGAACATACGAAAGAAACAAATATATATATATATATATATATATAAAGATCCGTTCCAGAGGTTGGTCACGAGTAAATAGCTACTAAAGTAAAAGTGTAAAAGTCCTAGTGTGGACCCAAAATAGAAGCGTTATCTCAAAAAGAAAAAAAAGCTAGCCTACAAAATAAAGATAGAGACAGGTATGTCCAGAACACCATGTGCTAACCCTCGGCTCTAAACTAAAGTTGCAACAAGCTCAAATTTTAGTGTTGGTAACTAGTGCTCGGACCAGCATCACGAAGCAGACGTACAATGTAGTATGAGTACCAAATCAATAGGTACTCAATAGGCATCATAGGCCGAGTGAGCAAGAAAGGTAAAAGAAATACAGAATGCTAGAATAAAACACAAACAGAGGTTAAGAGTGGAACGTAAAAGAGATTCACACAAATCTACTAACTAAGAACATAAATGAAATAAGTACAACTAACTAAACCTAATTACCTT
>JAJOOR010012820.1:0-29278 GCA_036250505.1 Solanum acaule
TTGATAACGTTCAAATATACCTCTTGAAAAGAAATATAAATGATCGTATGCAATATATTTACCCAACTATGAGTCGGGGTCGATCCCACAGAGAATATGGAAGAATATTGTCAATAGCAAATATTTAACTCGATAGTCGTTATATAAAAATAGGGGGATTTAAATTGAAATAAAATAAAAACAATAAAAAGATAGCTTTGAACTAAGTATTTATTTATATTCAGATTATTAAAAGTAACTAGGAATGTGTTCCCCATAAGCTCATAATGCGGTAATCCTAATAATAGTAATCCTTTTCTAGTGTATTACATGCAAAGTGATAAGTTAGGTATCTCTAAATCCTTTGTCCGGCATCTAGAGAATTTCACCCCGCACCTTGGTCCGGCTACGTGTGTATAATTTACTAACCCTTACCTTTACCTTTACCTCATATTAGACATCATAATCGATGTTTGGCTTAGTTATTGCTTCGCACCAATCGACACTAGCCTATTAGATAGTCTCACACTAAATCTATGTTGATAATTCTTTTCTTGTTGATTACCTCCTTGGTCCGGCAAGTAGCAACAAGGCGAGTTCTAACGCGTGCACTCGTTAAAAAGACTTCTAAATGAAAGAATTATCAATGTATGCAAGACACTATTCAAGAATTGCTTATTTACTATTCATACTTTGTTAATCGCTCATGGTTCCCACAACCCTAAGTATGAAAATTAGCTACTCATTATCTCAAAAACACAATCAAAATTTATTAAAATAAATATGCTTGTGTTAATCATAAAAATTTAAGAACAATAGCTAAACTATCTTTTATTAATCACGAATACAAATAAATAATAAGGGAGAAGAAAGAATAAACCACAATTCTCCGGCCTCCACGGCGGCTCTTCCAAAGTTCCTAAGCTAGAAGAAAATTTATATTGTGTCTTGTTTCTTGGTTCTTGGCCCCCTCCCCAAATAATTATTTCTGTGCACTATTTATAGATGTAGGAAACCCTAAATAAAATAATTGAGTCCAAATTAAATTAGGAATCCAAAACCAAAAGGAATTGGATTCCTTTTATTTTTCCCGCCGCGTGAATCATGGTGCTGCCGCCTCAACATATTTCTTCACTATTCACTTGCTGCCACGTGGCAGCAACAAACATCAAAATTGAAATTCCTCAATTGCAGCCGTCATTCCCACGTATATATAAATATATTATTTTGTTCAATTTAATTCATTAAGCTGTCTACTTGATTTCCTTCTTCAACCTTCCATCTTTAATTCATTTTAGCTCCAAACTTCTTCATTTTTCCACCAATTTAATCCTACAAATAAAATACGCAATTTAGCACAATTCATAAAATTCATGCTCAAAAAGGACAAATATAAATAATAAATGTGAGGAAATAATGATTAAAAATATGTATTTTTAGCCTCACATCATGCTCTGACTTTTGTGGCGAATTCAAGGGATATGATGAGTGGGTATTTGACTGGTGTGTCTAGATTGGTAAGAAAAGAATGTCATTCTACAATGCTTCATGATAATATGGATTCCTCACATCTTATGGTGTATGCCCAACAAATGGAGGATGAGAAACTCCAAGACAAGAATAGGGAGGTGAAAATAGCTAGAATCGGTGATGGAAATTTCTCCAAGGCTAGGTTCGATGGACAAGGTCATCAACCAAGGTTCAAACAAATGTTTTCCAACCAAGGCTCATCTAGTGCTCCAAGGGTAGACAAGGATAGGGTTTCCAACCCTAAACCTCAAGGATGTAATAGTAGTGGTTCTTATGTTGCTAGACCTAATTGTGCAAAATGTGGTATAAAACATGATGGAAAATGCCTAGTTGGCTCGGATGGGTGATATGGTTGTGGAAAGAGTGGCCAGAAGATGAGTGTTTGCCCGGTACTCATGGACAAAGGGTGAGAAGGCAAGCAAGCTCCTCCAAGCGGTTCAAACTCCAATGCCCAAAAGCAAAACAACTTTTATGCTCTGCAATCCCGAGATGACCAAGAGAGCTCCCCGGATGTTGTGACCGGTATGTTAAAAGTCTTTTCTATTGATGTATATGCCTTGTGAGATCCCGGTGTGACTTAGTCCTTTGTGACACCTTTTGTGGCCATGAAGTTTGAAATACTCCCCGAAGTGTTAGTAGAACTTTTTTTCAGTTTGTACCTCGGTTGGTGACTTGATGGTGGAAAAAAGAGTCTATAGAAGTTGTCTGATTTCCTTGTCCTATAGGGTTACTTTGGTGGATTTGGTAGAGTTAGACATGTTAGACTTTGATGTGATTTTGGGTATGGATTGGTTGTATGTATGTTATGCCTCTATAGATTGTAGGACTCGAGTGGTTAAATTTCAATTTCCAAATGAGCATATTTTAGAGTGGAAGGGGGGAAATTCTATCCCTAGAGGTCAATTTGTTTCTTGCCTTTAAGTTAGGAAAATGATCTCCAAAGGGTGCATTTACCATCTTGTAAGGGTTATGGATGTTGAGTCTAAAACCCTTTCTCTAGAGTCGGTTCCGATAGTGAATGAGTTCCCAGAAGTTTTCCTTGATGATTTGCTCGGTATTCCTCCTATGTGGGAAATAGATTTTGGTATTGAACTTTTACCTAATACGCAACCTATCTCCATTCCTTCTTATAGAATGGATCCGTCGAGTTAAAAGAGCAACTAAAGGATTTGCTAGATAAGGGTTTTATTCGACTGAGTATCTCTCCATGGGGTGCTTCGTTGTTGTTTGTTAGAAATAAGGACGGGTCTCTTAGAATGTGCATCGACTATCCTCACTGGAAAAAAATAACCATTAATAATAAATATCCCCTTCCGAGAATCGATGATTTGTTTGATCAACTTCAAGGGGCTAGCTATTTCTCAAAAATTGACCTTCGTTCGGGTTATCACCAATTGAGGATGAGAGGGGTTGATATTCCCAAAATGGCCTTTAGCACCCGGTATGGTCACTATGATTTTTTGGTTATATCATTTGGGTTGACAAATACCCCAGCGGCATTTATGGATTTGATGAATAAAGTGCTTAGGCAATACCTAGACATGTTTGTGATTGTGTTTATCGATGATATTTTGATCTACTCAAAGAGTGAGAATGATCATATGGACCATTTGAGAATTGTGTTGCAAGTTCTTAAGGACCAACAACTCTTTGCAATATTTAGCAAGTGTGAATTTTGGCTAAGGTCTGTAGCTTTCCTTGGTCATATTGTGTCAAGCAAGGGTATTGAGGTAGATCTGAAGAAGACGGATGCGGTCAAGTGTTTGCCTAGACCTCTAACTCCTTCTGACATTAGAAGCTTTTTGTGTTTTGCCGGTTACTATAGGAGGTTTGTTGAGGGGTTTTCCTCCATTGCTTCTCCGTTAATGGCTTTGACACAAAATAAAGATAAGTTTGAGTGTTCGGAGTCTTGTGAGAAAATATTCCAAGAGTTGAAAGATAGACTTACTTTTGTTTCGGTGTTGACCTTACCGGAGGGTACGAATGGTTTTGTTGCATATTGTGACGCCTTTAGAGTTGGGTCGGGATGTGTCCTCATGCAAAACGGGAAAGTGATTGCCTATGCGTCAAGGCAATTTAATGTACACGAGAAGAATTATCCTACCCATGATCTTGAATTAGCGGCGGTAGTATTTGCCTTGAAAATATGGAGACATTACTTGTATAGGGTCCATGTGGATGCTTTCATCGATCACAACAGTCTTCAATATGTGTTCAGTCAAAAGGACTTGAATCTCTGACAAAGAAGGTGGTTAGAACTTTTGAAGGATTATGACATGAGTGTCCTTTACCACCCCAGGAAAGCTAATGTAGTAGTGGATGCACTAAGTAGATTGTCCATGGGTAGTGTGGCTCATGTACAGGATGAAAAGAAAGAATTGGTTCGTGAGGTGAATAGATTGGCCCGACTAGGTGTCTAACTAGTGGGTTCCACCAAGGGTGGTTTCATTGTCCATAATGGGTCCGAATCGTCCTTTGTGATGGATGTGAAGTCTAAACAAGATCTTCATCCTTTATTAGTTGAGTTAAAAGAGTCGGTACTCAAGAAATCCAATGAGGCATTCTCCCAAGGGGGAGATGGGGTGCTTAGGTACCAAAGTCGGTTATGTGTTCTGGATGTTGATGGGTTGAGGGAACAAATTTTAGAAGAAGCTCATAGTTCTTGATATTCTATTCATCCAGGAGCCACCAAGATGTACCGTGATCTACGAAAAGTCTATTGGTGGAATGGTATGAAGAGAGATATTGCGGGATTTGTACCCAAATGTCCTAAATGTCAACAAGTTAAGGCTGATCATCGAAGGCCGGGAGGCTTGTCCCAAAATATAAGTATTCCCACTAGGAAGTGGGAAGAGGTAAATATGAACTTTATTGTGGGTTTGACTCGTACTCGAAGGCAACTTGATTCTATTTGGGTCATTATAGATAGGATGACAAAATCAACCTACTTTATTCCCGTCAAGGTTTCTCATTCGGTGGAAGACTATGCCAAATTGTATATAAGTGAGATAGTGAAGCTACATGGAGTTCCTTTATCTATTATTTCGGATTGGGGTCCAATTTATATCACACTTTTGGAAGTCATTACAAAAAGGGCTTGGTACTATGGTGAAGCTTAGCACCGCTTTCCACACTCAAACGGATTTTCAAGCGAAATGCACAATTCAAACATTAGAGGACATTTTCAGGGAATGCGTGATAGATTTTAAAGGTAATTGGGATGGTCACTTGCCATTGATAGATTTTGCCTACAATAATAGTTATCACTCTAGCTAGTATCAATATGGCTCCCTTTGAAGCCTTGTATAGTTGGAGATGTAGGTCTCCGGTTGATTGGTTTGAGGTAGGTGAAATTGCTCTTATTGGTCCCGAATCGGTTTATGTAGCTATTGAGAAAGTTCGGCTAATTAGAAAGAGGTTGAGAATGACTTAAAGTAGATAAAAATCTTATGCTGAAATGAGAAGGAGGGATCTAGAATTTGAAGTTAATGATTGGGTCTATTTGAAAATCTCACCCATGAAGGGTGTGATGAGATTTGGCAAGAAAGGGAAACTTAGTCCCCGGTATGTGAGCCCATACCAAATTTTGAAACGTATTGGGAAGGTTGCCTATGAGTTGGATTTGCCAAATGAGTTGGCCCCGGTTCATCCGATATTTCATGTTTCTATGTTTAAGAACCGTATTGGAGACCCGACATCCATTGTTCCCTTAGAAGGGTTGGGAGTTGATGAAAGCCTTTCCTATGAAGAGGTTTCGGTAGAGATCCTAGACTGGCAAGTCAAGAGATTGAGAAACAAGGAAATAGCTTCCGTGTAGTTTTTTTGGATAAATCATTTTGTTGAGGGTGCTACTTGGGAGGTCAAGGTCGATATGAAGTCCCGATATCCTCATATCTTTCCTTCTACTCATATTCAAGCTTGAGGTAAGTAATTCCTCTTGAGTTTTAGTGTTTTGGGAGTCATGTGTCTTATGTGTGTTTTTTTTGATGATTTCCTAATGTTATGCATATTCTTGAGAAATTCATGTTTAGTAAAAAAAAAAGTTATTAAAGGAATGCCATAGGCCTGTCGATTCAAGAATCTTCATTACATTAGTTCATTGGCTCATTATGAAAGGAATGCCATTGGCTTATCGATTCGTATTCATTAAGTCAATACACATTCATTAGTCATTTATGAAAGGAATGCCATAGGCTATCAATTCATATTCATTATGCCAAGACACATTCATTATACAAGAAGAGGATGTCTAAGCCTACCAATTCAAGGTACTTCAATCATGACCGCATTCATCAATACAAGAAAAGGATGCCTAAAGCCTACTAATTCAAGATACTTCAATCAGGACCACATTCATCAATACAAGAAAAATATGCTTAAGCCCACCAATTCAAGATACATCAATCCACATTACTTTCATTTATACAAGAATTGGATGCCTTAGCCTACCAATTCAAGATACAACATCACATTATAGAAACCCTTCACATTCTATCATCATCATTCATGAGTCTTAATTGAGAATATGCTTTTAATCATAATACAATTACATCCTAAACATGATCATAAAATCTTTCATTGAGATCACACACATATAATTCACATCATGATCATACATAGATCCTTCATGAAATTGCCTTCCAAGGCTATGAATCAATTTCAACCCAAACATCTAGAATACTGCAACAGATAAGGGAATTAAAATGATTCAATAACTAATTCAATACAAACATAAACAATTCAACATACTTCCATGATCAATCAATTCCCAATCACAAATCACAACTTAGGATTTTGGGGGAAACATGGGTTCATAGGAGAAATTCACCAATATTCATCATTTATTCAACAATCTATTCATAATTCATCATATAAAAACCTTTGAAAATGTTATGGAATTGAACCCATGCATAGATTGAAAACTAGGGTTTTTGGAAACTTGAAATCATCTTTGAAGGGGCTCCTTGAATGAAACTTAATCAAGGATGAAGACTACCATACCTTTTAGGGAAGGAACTCCACGAAATTTGAGTGAGAATGGTGAGATCTTGAGCTTGAAAGCTTGAATCCTTCACCTCTAATGGTGGTTTCTAGAGAGAGAATATTTGAGGAGAGGAGGTTTCTATTTTGAGTGTTTGGGAATAATGACGTGTAACACCCCGTATTTTACGTGTACAAGTCCTACACATATGGAACTTGATTTAGCTTGGTGGTATAAGTAATGAACTTGATTTCCTAGATGAATGGTGACAATAAAGAAGCTATAAGGGTAACTCCCGTACATTGCAATATTGCACGATCGAGTGAGCATCAAATTTTAGAAGTATTTAAATTCTGGATCGAAGGGCTATATGTAAGTCTAAAAGTTAAGGTGATCAAGTGTATATAAGTTTTGAGTTAAACTACGGAGATTATGCTCTGAAAATGAATAAAAGAATTGAGGTGCTTGTTGGACTTTATAAAGCTAGTAGGTGTCACTTACTTGCTTATCTCAAATGGGTTAGGTAGATGGGGAAGATTAGTTCATGCATTAGTGGGCTCACTTGAGGCCCAAATTAAATAAAAAGGAAAAGGGAATGGAGATGAGGCCTCACACCAATTTGTCCAAGTCCAACTACTTGAGCCCAATAAAGACTAAGGCCCAAATTAAGGGTATAATTTTGGCCCATGGCTTAATACTAGAAAGGGGAAAGATTGCAGCCCAAGATGAGTACATAAAGGGCCCATTTTGTGTATATATAATTCCAAGCAGGTGCATCACCTACTTGGACCAATTTGACAAAGTTTTGGCTGATATTAAAACTTAAGAGGTGGGGAAAAGTAAGACCTTTATAATCCCTAAGTTGCTGGCCATTTCCTCACTTTTAAGAATAGATAAAAATCAGATTTCTCTCTAAGCTTCTCCTCTCTCTTTCAAAGCATAGCAGCAGCCACAAGTTTCCTAGGGTTCTTAGATAAACCCAAGCCCTTGCAAGGTAAGATAGGTGGAATTACTAATGAATTTAGCCTAATTCTCTCATGGAATGCTAGATAAACATGTTAATTAATTAAGAACAAGCAGAGGACTGAATCTGTCAAAAGTTTAATTGCTCACTTTCCTTTGTTATTGAGAGGCTTTCCTCTTTTTCTTTGGCCTATGTGAAGGGAAGCTCAAGTTATTGAAGAGTTTAAAATTAAAAGAAAAACGAGTTATAAGAATTAAGGTAAAGTGACTGCCTTATCATTGTCTTCCTTGAACACGAGTCTAAGTATGATATTTTAAGTGTATTATTGATAAGAACTCCTGGGATGATGATGGTAAAACTATGGTTTCACGTCCTCTATTGTATGTTGGATTGTTAGGACTGTTTTTGGGACAGGTTGATGTATAAACATATTGGGGACAGCTTGGTTGATATCTGGAAAGGGTGTAAATTGCTGATATTGAAATATAGTTGTGTAGTGTACAAATGCAATAAAAGAAGGCGGGGATTGAAAGAACAACTTTAGTTTGGTAATTATGGGTTTGCTGCCCGAGCATTATTGTTGAGTGAGATTGGACTGCCTAAGCATGTTTAGTAACTACTAATACTGGTTTATCACCTACTCTATTGTAGGTAAGTATTTGAAAAGAAAGGAAGGTACTTCAAGGTGGTACAGCAAGGTATGTAAAACTTTTCGATTTCCTACTAATTGGCATGAAATCTAGACTCGTCCTCGACACATAGAGGCAGCCTACCAGCTCTAACACGACTTATGACCTTGTTCTCACTCTTTAACATGTCTGCACGTTCCAATACATGTTTATTGTCAAATCTGTACATATACATTGAATACCCTGCATGAGTTCTCCTTTTAACTAAATAAGGTCCATATGTTATTTCAGCTCCTATGCATTTCACTAATTGTGTAACTACTCTCTACTTTGTTGTTCTTGCATTAGATGATTATTACATGTCACTTGTTGACTACATATTCCCACAACTCAAAAAATGCTATGACCACCAAAAGAATCATCTCAAATGTTAATGGAAAGACATTAAATGAATCTGCTTATTGATGGGTGGTATCCCAGGGGTGGAAGAATCACCTAGCATGGGTTGATCCCAATATTACGGGTGGTATCCCAAGGGTTAAAAGAAAACCTAGCATGGGTCGATCCTGATTTATATGTCTACCACTGATCAGCTGCTCATTTGTATTATATGTTGTGCAGAGTGTAAAGTAAAGAATGATAAAGTAAAGAAAAGAATTTAAAGTACCTGATTCCATAATATGAGAAAAGGTGGTCTTGTATTCTTACATTGGTATATGATTTCATTTGTGTTCTTATTTCATATATAGTACTTTATGCCTTACATACTCAGTACATTCTCCCGTACTGACGTCTCTCTTGGGGGACCTGCAATTCATGCTTCAGGTACAGGAGCTAGTAGACCTCCCGAGTAGGAGAACAGGACATCCAACGGCTATTGGTGAGCTCCAGGTTGATTCGGGGCTTTTCGAGTCTATAGCATGTATTTTGGTATTGTATAGTAGCTGAGTGTAAGGTGGGGACTGTCCCGACCTTAACCCCATAATGTTTTATCATTTAGAGGCTTTGTAGACTATATATAGTGAAGTGTGGTTGTGCCTCGTGTCTTAGACATCATGGTCCCAACGGCCAAGTCATGTGCACTTTCTTTTGGCTTGTTAATACTGTCTACTTTCATGAAAACATGTTATCTACTATGGCAGCACCTTTAAATGTTCATAGATAGAGCATAATTATAGGTTGGTCCTCTTGAGCTTTCTCGGCAACGGGTGCCGATCCGCCTTTATGGATTTTTGGGCGTGACATGAATTCTAAAAAAGAGTTTAATAACTTTAAAAGCCTTAAAATACTTTAATAACTCAATAATAACCGTCCCCAACCCCTTACTAACTAATTAGAAATTTACGAAACCACCCCTCGCTTAGGCTGAATTGGATAGAAAATAGTTGCAATCCACGGACCGTGGGTGGGTCCACGGGCCGTATTGTCTATTCGTGGAATGGTTCAGAAACTTGGAAATTGTGACCTTGACACACGGGGCGTGGATGGGCCTACGAGGCGTAGCTCCCATCCGTGAGTCCTCCTTAATTTGACAACTTTTTGGTTTCTTTGGGTCTTGGGGGTTAGGCTTTAGGGTCCTACTCAAGGACCCCTTGGTTGGTCATTGGGGAGTTGTACCTTGACGTTTAACCCCTAAACCCCTCAACCTAAGCTCGGGAAGACATTCTACCATATGAAACCCCATTTCAAAGTCAAAAACAAACTCGTTAGGCTCTAGATTCACTTACTAATTTTCCGGGTCGTTATAGCCTCTGAACCCAGACCACGCTACACAAGAAAGGGCCATGGGTCCAACCACGGTCCATCAGGGAGAGGTCATAGGTCAAGCCTGCAAAAAAGGCCTCAGGACCTCAGTCCACGGATGCACAGGACGCCATATGAGTCCACCCACGGACCTGGTCGTGGAGTCGTGGATGAGGCTTGTAACAACCAAAAGGCAATTTCACTTAGGGGCATTATAGGGTTTTACTTTTTAATTTAATAATAAGTGACATCGTTTTTTATTAATTTAGACTAACTATATATAGTTTTAAGGTCACTAAATTAAATCATCTTCCTCATAATTCCATACTCTCAAATCAAAACTAACTTTTCCCCCAAAACTCTCTCTCTAGAACTCCAAGGAAGAAGAAAGGTGAAGCTAGGGATTGAATAAGCACGTTTTCTACTCAATTTCATAGGAATTCAAAGCTAAGGTATGGTAGTCCTTCATCCATGGAGTCCCTCCAAACTCTATTTCAAAGATAGTAATTTCCCCAATAGTTAGGGTTTTACTCTAGCTCATGGATTCCTTTTCAAAATCGATTCTATTGATTTAATTACTTGATATTATGATTGAATTGATGATTTATTATAGTTTTATGATGAAGTCTCCCAAGAATCCATGAAATCCCCATATTCCCAATTTATGACCTTGTGATGTGGGTGAATTGTAGAAAGAAGAGTATTATGAGATTATACTTATAATAATTATAGTAATTGAATCATGTTATTATCCATGTCTAATGTAGTAATTCTAGATGTGTTGATTGAATGTGATCTATGGTCCTTGAAGGGCAAAGTATGAGAATTATGCATGATTATGAGGTCTATGTATATGCTTTCAGAACACTTTGAGAGTAAAGTGAATGTGATTATGATCTAGTTGTTGTGTTGTTAGATGATTATCCTCATGTACACACTCATGTATGAATATGATATGATGTGAAAGGTTTGTCACATGTAGTGATTCTAAGGTTGGAAGACTAGTCTCACCTATCGAATCTATGAGCTTTAGTATGAGTTATGTTGGATTGAGTGTCAAGACATTCTTCCATAATTATGAACTTAAGTCAAGACCTAATATGAAGTCAATGGGAATTATGCTTAGCATCGAGTGGATAGTGATATGAGAAGTATGCCCTCATGTTGGTAGAGGCGGGTTTTCTAGGAGCAATCTCTTGGGATGGAAGCCCTCACGTTAGTAGAGGCCGAGTTTTCTAGTAGCAATCCCCTTATCCCATAAACTATGTGCCCTCATAGGTCTTTAGATAGTGGATCCACATAAGCTAAGAGTATGGTTCTACCTTAGGCAAGTAGGACAACCCTTTTTCGGTGTGGGGTAGGCACCAGATTCCATGTTAAGCTCACATGGTCTATGTCGGTTAAGGCTTATCCAACTATGATAGTATGAAAAAAATACTAATTATGAACTATAGCTAGTCAAGAAGCTTTACTTAGTATAGGTGGGATTATGGGATCTTATTCATTCATTGTACAAGTGTGCTTTGAGGGTATTTATGGTATGCATCCATTATGTTATGATGGTCTATATGTTGGATATGTTTATGACTTATGCTTTTCCATTATCTTCAAAATGATGATTTAACTTAGTAAATTGCATGCATTTAACTAAAATGTCTCTTTTAGTATGTTTTCATGATTTTTGTGCATGACTATCAGACTTAGTGCATTTTTGTACTAACCCATATTTTCCTACAGTTTTCCAAGTGTAGGGTTCGGTTCTTAAGACGGTTATCATTTGGTTCAAGCTTGGATTTAACTATTCTCCTTGCTTGGGGTGAGTCCTCATCATTCGAGGACGAGAGATTCACTTTGAGTTTCATTTCTAGTATTTTATTTTTGGACTATGGTGTATGGGCTATGTCCCTTTTCATTTGAAGTATTGTAATAGATGGCTAATTGAGACAAGTCTAGACTTTCGCTTTCCTTCATAAATATTTTTGGACTTAAATACGTTTTTACTCTTATTGTTCTAATGATTTATGTTATGATATGCTAAGTGGCTTACATGGTGCCTTTCGGGGTTCTATGTGCCTTGTTACGTCTAGGGGTACCCTTGGGTCGTGACAGGTAGCCTCATACAATCGTGTGATCAAGACTAGGAAGTGGAGAGAGGCTTGCTCATGATGAGTTCTCTTCAACATATCCTTCTTGATGATAGCACCGACATGGATCTCAGTGTGATCAATGATGCTACCCACAAACACAACCTTCGGGTGCTGGAGAATAGACTCATTTTGGGACGACATAGGATTGTTGCTAATGAACCCATACCAATATCGAGAGGCGATGTTCTTGTCTTTATTCTCATTTTTTACTCTGTCAGCCATCCACGGAGGAAAAATGTCAGAGATGAGAAATGCCAATAACCTCTTGAGTGTATCCAAATTTTTCTTCATCCAAAGTTTGTACGACCTTGCCCTTTTGCCTTTGGCACCCATGACAACATTTATCACCCTGACATGATATTATACTTTCTTCCCTCGAACCTCAACATCCTACAAGGGCTTTCATACTACTCCCTTTGTTTTCTTTTGCAAGGCCTTTGCATAGGCTTTATAAAATTCCATCACCCAAGCTGGGAAATATAGGAGTCGAGCTCTAGTGAAGTTCTCAAACCCTTGGAATTTCAAGGTATCCGTGATGGTGGGGTAGTCGTTCATCACCCTATTGGTGGAGAGGCGTCTCTCTTAAAAAAAAGGTTCATTTTCTTGCAAATTTGTGTCTATTGGGGGCTTATGGAGCTATTATTGAGGGAACTCGAGAGGTGGGAGATGGTGCATTCTGTAGAGATTTGGACTGGATATTCATCTTTTTCTTTGCCACTACTTTCTTTGGTACATCACTCACATGTGTAGAATACCGCGAAGTGGACTTTTGTTGAGGAGCCTCAGAGGGCTCATTAATAGAAATCCCACATATTCATTTTTAGAGGGGGTGAATGAGTAGATTCTCTTTCTAAGTCTGAGGAGACCACTCTCTTACCTTTAGATCTTCCCATTTCCGACAAGGCACAACAATAAAACCCAAATCGGGTGAAGGTTAGTTGAAACTAGTTAAAAGACAAACATAGTGAAATTTCCTATTGGGTATTGCTTATTGTTAGTCTATTTGCTATTTAAATGAGATCGGAAGTAGTTGTGTTTGAACTTAATGGGATTGTAGTTGCAAATACGATTTCATCTTAGTATTTTTGGCTTGCTCGAGAGAGAGGTTTTAAAACTAAGACTACTAAATCGATGGCCGGTGGTTATTAGGTCGTTGTGGGTTCAGCTCGAGAGAGTGAATCCTAGACCTTCTCCCACACATTCAACTTGAGAGAGTGAATGGGCTAAGGCGGAGGCTGTGCTTAAATGCTGCAACTCGGTGTTCGAGAGAAACCGAATTGATTTGGGGTAAGTTGCTCGAGAGAGAATTTACCCCCACTAAAGTCTAGCCTAGTTACAAATATTCAGTGATTTACTATCAATAACATTTACCCAATAGTATATTTTATCCCATATTCCTATCACATCCCAAGAATCATGTCTCCCTATCTCGCATATTTATATTTTTGCTATTTTTGTCATTAGTTGAATACAAACCCCCCATTGATGATTGACACTCGTGTCACCTTTAGATGTAGTATGTTTTTATTCATTAATGTTTATAACTATGATTGACTAGATGTATATGTTTCTATTAATTCTTGCAACCACTCCCTTGGGACTCGACCCCAACCCATTCGGTTAGGTTATATTACTATTGTACGATCGTAGACAATTGAATTGGAAGTTGTATCTTGATTACGCAAACATCAAAATGGCACCGTTGCCGGGGAGTGGTGTTAGTTGAGAAGTTTTGTTCTTCTTAGTTATTGTTCTACTTACTTAATTTTTGGTTTTGTTTTGCTTGATTGTGTTGAAAACAGGAAGTATGAGCGTAAATGGCTGCAATGGCAGCCTAGTAGGGCATCAAGACGACATCATAAACCTCAACGATGTCCATGAGCCTCATGCTAATGACTCCCATCTCATGGCGGTATTGGTGCCATTTACTTGCCTCCGACCGAAGGGAATTCAGTATTTCACATCATGAGTACCATGTTGCAACTCTTGCAACTAAAGGGGCTTTTCAATGGTTTGGCTCATGAGGACCCTCATGAGCATCTTAGAAACTTCGTGGATCTGTGCGGACCGTTCTCTTTCAAGAATATCTCCCAAGAGTCAGTCCGATTGAGGTTATTCCCATTCTAATTGATGGGGGAGGCGTGTAAGTGACTAGCTAAATTCCCACGTGAATCCATCACTTCATGGGAGGAGTTGGTAACCGCATTTCAAGTGCGATTTTTCCCTCCTTCGAAGATGATGACTCTTCAGGATAGCATTCAGAGCTTTAAGCGTCTAGAAGGGGAGCCTATACATGAAACTTGGTTGCGGTTCAAAAAGTTGGTGCTTCAATGCCCAACCCATGGCTTGCCTGATAACGTGCTGCTGCAGTATTTTTATCGGAGTCTAGATTCGGTAAATAAGGGTGTTGCGGACCAAATCTCTCCAGGAGGTTTGATGCAGCAACCTTATGTGATAGCTTCTCAAATTTTAGATGGTATGACTACCATAAACAGGGTGTGGTACACCCGTGAAGACCGCGTCTCCCCTCTCACATTCAAGCTAATTAAAGAGCAGATGGAGAAAGACTATGAGAGAGACCAAAACATGGCGAAGATCATGACGCAACTTGACATTTTATCTAAAAATGTCATGGGGGCTGGTGCCCGTGGTTTCAATGTCGTGGGGGTCGGTTGTGCAAATCCTGAAGAGACAAAGTTTGAAGCCTTGTATAATGATGAGGTAAATTTTCTAGCCAACCAAGGCGGTGGTTATCGCTCAAACTACCCTAGGCAGGGTTGTAACCAAGGTTGGGCTAGAGAGGATGGTTGGAAGGATCGCGACAGAGAATGGAGGGACCAAAATCCTAATTGGAAGGATGGGGAGAAGGACATGTACGTGCCTCCCCATGAGCACTAAAAGTCGAAGGATTCAGAATGTGGTAGGTTTGAGGATATGCTATCTCATATCCTCAACAAAGTAGAAGGGTCAGACAAGATTTTAAAAGAAATGAAAGAATATGTGTCTACCCTTAGCCATACCGTCACCTCCTATTCAGTGTCGATCAAGCAGTTGGAGACCCAAATGGGTCATATATCATCTCATCTCAATCCGAGAGAGCAGGGGGGTTTCCCTAGTGATACTATGGCTAACCCCAAGAATGAGGTTTGAAGGTGGACTTGCATCGTCCCACGACGTTAACTAAGGCGCTGTTTGGGAGGCAACCCAAAACCCTTTTATTGCTTTTTGTTTGTTTGTAAAATAATGGTGTGTTGGTTGTGCATGATGAAGTGTGGGAAGTGTTAGGAAAGAAGGATATTGGTGATCGAAACGGTCCAAGTCGGTGCATCTCCAAAGAGGTTAGCAGCCCCGACTCGGACCGCCGTTGGACTTAAGATAAATTTGAGGGAGAGTTTGTAAAACTTAGCGGTCCCATAAAATTACTAGTGAGTCGCCGACCTGGTCAGTGATTCTGATTCTTACTATTATTTGGTCTCCCAAATTGACAGGGGTTTCTGTAAAACTCGGTGAAGTAAGTGATTGCTCGGCGTGACGCCGAATGGATTGGTGATCACGACTAATGTCACCGAATGGGCAAGAAATGGACGGTTTTTGAAGCTAAAGGTTTAAATTCTCAAACTCTTTCACTTTTATGCATTTTCATTCTTCCAACCTCACACCTGCACATTATTCCCTACATTTTTGCATTCTCTAAGTGTGTTAGTTCTCAATTTGTGCTCGAAACTTGGATTACATTGCTGCCTAGCGATTCAATCCCAATTTAGTCAGCATTAAAGGTTGGTTACCGAACCATGAGCTATTTTTATCGATGTCGTACTTAAGTGAAATAATCTTATCGTGTTGTTGTGTGCTGGGACTCTCTGATAGAATCAGAATGTTTGATTGCCGATTATAATTTGATAATCTTGCCCGTATTATTTTGATCATCGAATGCCCATAAATTTGTGCCTTAAACTAAATTAAATTTTGTGGGGTCATGCTTGCATATTGGTTAGATTTGTTAGGTGAAGTCTGAGTTTCCCGTATTTGTGCTAAATGGCAGAAATTGCACAATGATAGAGTGGGTGACACCATTCTTAAGGGAAAAAGTCATCAAATGGCCAAATTTGGCAAAACTGGGAGAAATCTGAGAATCCCGGGGTAATGGGTGTTATGGGTCTAAATGTAATTTAAATAGTGCATGCTTTGAATTTTTTTTCGAGGTTGTGGGGTTAAATTCGAGAAGTTGGGTTGAAAATAGGCACATTGGGCCGTTTGACGAGCTGGGTCGAGCTCGCCGAACCACTCGGCGGTTTGCCTAATGTACCCATCTCGCCTTTAATTTCATGCTTTATTTGATGTTTGACTCTGTAACTTTCAGTGAGAAGCTTGAGGTCGCCGAAAGCACTCAGCGACTCGCCAAAAGTCTTCTTTGTCACCCATTGTGTGCACCTCTTAGCCCTTTGGCACTGGACCTTTCGGCGGGTTAGCCCTTGCTCGCCAAAAGCTATTGGCGATTCACCGAAAGGGACCTCCCATCACCAACTTGCTGAGAATTTTAAGCCAATCCCTTAGGCGAGCCCGATTTAGCTTGCCAAAGAGATTTGACGACTCGCCTACTTGATTGGCGAGTCTGTTTGCAGCTAATTTTCTGTGCTCTGATGTGACTATTTACTAATTTTTCTCCAATGTTTTGCAGATATGGTGTGAACAAATCTTGCTAGGCCACCCTAGAAGAAAGCATGGGGCATTACTATAAACGAAGGGGGATCAAATCCTCCAAAGAAAAGAAGGCAAGAAATCCTACCGGGAGATAAAGACAAAAGAAAGAAGCACACATCTGAGAGAGTGGCGGTTGACACCCTAGCTGATTTGTCTGAGCCTGAAGACGAGCATCCTTTGATTTCCCGAAGGAATGAGCTCCGGGCTAGATCTCAACCCACATCCACCAGAGTTCCCTCAGCTATCACTCCTCCCACAGTAGAATCAGTGCCAACTCAGGCACCTCCTGTGACCCCTGCGCTTCGTGTCGTTCCTCCTCCCAGGCTTCTAAATAGATTGAAAGGTGACGGTTTACGAACCAACCTTGAGGAAAAGCTGCTTTCTATAGAAGGCTTGCAGGGGAAGTATCAAGATGTGAGGAAGACCCTCCAATTTCACAGGTTCGAGTAGTTCACTAGGCCCCGAGGCCCCTATATTCCCTCTTGGGTCCGTGAGTTTTATGCAAATTATGGTGATCTGGTCCCCAAGAGTAAGAATAAGGCCAGTGAGTTCAGATCGATAAAGACAGTCATAGCCCGAGGCAAGGAGGTCAGGTGCAACAGTGAGTACTTTAATGTTGTACTAGGTAGAGATCTGCACTTAACACACCCATATAATGGATTGCCTGTTGCTCAATCCTTGGATGATCTGAAGGGGTGGCTGGCACCTTTGATTTTTGATACCACCCCAAGGTACAAATTAGAACCTTTGCGGTTTCAAGTTTCATTACTTTGTCCCTTCGGTCGTGATAACGACATCTATCTTACTTTGTTTGAGATATCAATTGGACTCAATCCATACCACAAGCGACAGGTAGTACGAAAGGAGCGAAAAAGTGAGATAGCTTCCTAGAATGCTTCATATCTCTCTCAAGATTAAATGAAGACGTCAATACACCAATCCTCCGGATTCTATTCGACATTTGCTCTTGTACTAAGAGACCGGTAATCTGCGCTTTGATACCGAAATTTTAGTGACTCAACCCATTGGACCGTGTGAGAACCAACTCTAACTCCTTGATAGGAGAACTCTTACAACCAATCTGAAACAAGTAATGCGAAAGCGAACAGTTATAAACCAATCACCCTATTTTAAATACATAAATACTCTCAAATTCGGTTAAAACTAAGGTACTTTTGAGAAATATATAGAACCCTTTCAACAACTAGTTTAATCAAGTACAAGAGCTTCTAAGAGAATACACGATTCAAAAATAATAAGATACAACTCCTACCATAAGGGAAGAGAGCTAGAAGCTGTTGAGGATCATCTTCGTCTTCACTTAAGAAACATCATTGATTTTGTAATGAGATTATGATAAGGGGCATAGAAAGAGTGGTATCACCTTTGATTTCTCGAGGCGGGCACCCCTATTGAGAAGAGGAATTTGAATATTGCTGCCCGATCCTGGTTTGGCTTTATTAGCAGCACAATTATGCCATCCCAGAACAAGTCTGTCCTCTGCCATTCTAAGGTAGCATGCCTAGGGTCCATCATATCCAGGAGGCGCATCGACCTAGGAATTCTGATTTCACAGGAGATGGCCATAAAAGCCGAGCAGAGACATACCTCACTGCCATTTCCAGTACTAATCACATAACTATGCTGGCGAGTAGGAGTGCCCCGGGATGATATGAGGGATATTGAGATTACCCCTTCCTCCTCCACTAATATCTGGGGTATTGAGGCCGAGTGCACTAGAGAGGAGGCTGACAGTAGGAGAGTAGCCCTCCATCCTCCGGACATTCAGGTACTTTTGCTCCTTTTTTCTCCTCAAAGGCCCCAGGTACATCCTCTTCCTACCAACAGATCAAGATCACTCAGGCAATGATCCTGAAGATAGAGCATCTTGCTCAGTCTGCTGATGTGAGAGCTACCAGACTGGAGAGAAATGTCCTATTAATGATTGAGGCTATGATTCTAGCTGCACTGACCCCTTCACAGACTTCTATTGACACTGTCACTATGAGAGTTGAGGCTTGTGAGAGTAGACAGGGGGCGACCTCCGTGGTTCCGGCTTTGAAAGCCGAGGTAGCATATTTGAAGAAGGACGTAGACTATTTGAAGTCTACCGACTTTAGTTCATTGATTCAGGCTGCAGATGACATGGATACTCCTGAAACCTCAGGGATTCCTCTGGATACTATCGACGATGAGCCTGCAGTTGAGGAGTCGGATACTGAAGCTGACGAGGAGCAGATTGGGGTACAGAAGGAGAACATATTCAGAGATTTGCCAGGCCTTACAGGGATGATTGTGCAGACATCACTGGCAGACACCCCCATGGCTGTCTCTAGTGGAGTTCTTGCTTATGAGGTGATTCCGGGAACTGATGCCCAAGTCCAGACTGCTGCACCGGGCATTGAGGCCCAAACAGATGGAGAGACTGCATAGACATGATCCCTTCTTTACCTCCCTCTCTGTCTTACTTTCTTTCACTTTTTGGATACTTTACTTCATTTGCATTTTAGGACAATTGATTTTTATTTGTGGTGGGGTGAGGCCCACCTTTTGTGTGAATATTGATGTTCGATGTTTCGTTTATATATTTGGGTCGTTATGCTTACAATTTTGTTTTGAACTGCTTTTAGCAGTTGTTTAAGCTTGTGGCTCCTTGTACTTCAATTGTAAATGATTTTGAACCCGTCCAATTTTTTTTTTTCGCCCACTCTTGTATGTACTTGAATGTGGCTATTCTTTAGAAAATTTGAGTCTCAGTTTTGATCAATGTCGATGACTCAAATAGTGATCATAATCGAATGAACATGAATGTACAATACAATGAGAACAAGTGTAGTTATATAGACAATATGTGGACTCTTTGCATCTTGTTGTGACTAGCCAAATATCAAATTGAGTCTCTTGTGATGAACATTGCACACTAGCGAAAGTGTGGATTCTTGTTTGATTTTGGTATTGATGCCTTGTGTGATGAGCTTACTGTGAAACATGCATGATGACACCTAGAATTTTCCCCGTTGGTCCGTCGACTAAGTGAGGCTATGTCTTGATATGATCTTAGGCAACTTCGAAGAGTGTGAGCCAATTTGACATATACCTCTTTTGTGGCCTACCTTGTGAGTGTGTGAACCTCTTTTGAACACCCCTTGAGCCTTACCTTTCTTTGGAAGAAACTTGATGAAAACATGACCTCTCTTAATCCACTACCTATAATTCTCTTGATTTGTGGTTGATTGAATAGCCAACTTAGGGCAAAAGCCAAAGTTGAGGGTGTGGTAAAAAGAGAAGGCAAGTCAACAAGTGCAAGAAAAGTCTCCTTTAACCCATGATGTTGAGAAAAATGGAACCCCTCCATACAAAAAAAGAAGAGAAAAGAAAAGAATGAAAAAAAAAGAGTCGTGGAATAAAGTTACGAAAATGCAAAAAGGAATGGGTTTCCGAACAATCCATGAAAAGTGAATAATGGGATGACTCATGAGCACTAAAGAAAATGATGAAAGAAGAGGAAATGGAGTTTTGTGAGCACCACATTTCATGAGGATGAAAGTCACTGATCCTAAATGACCATACCTTTGCACTCAACCTCATTACAAACCTTGGAAAGACCTTTTTGATCTTTAGTGAGCTGAAGCAATTGTCAATTGGAAAATACGGGTCAAACCTATGGGTGAAAACATGCATTGTGTTTTTCTTTGTGAGTGTGAGCGTTGCATTTGATTCTAGAACTTTAAATGATTAAATCATTGTGTGTGAAAATGAAATCATTCTTTTGTGTGAGGGCATTTGAAATTCTTAGTTGAGCTTGAACTTGCATTTGAAGCAAGAATAGTGAGCTTGAGAATCTTTGATAATGGCGTGTCATAACTTGAGTCTTTGACTATACAATTGATCCTTGCATGAGTAAGTTGAGTCTTGTTGCGTATATTCATGATTGAGTCTTGTGTAGCACTGTTTGAGAGATCATTTTGAACTGCTGAACTTGAGTTTTACTTGAAGACACGCAAAAGTTTAAGTTGGGGGTGTTGATGATTCCACAATTTGGACTCATTTAGGGCTTTATTTTAATGAATATGGTGTCCTCAAATGCATATTTTGTCTAAAAACTAATGTAAATCCTTGAGTTTCAGGTATTTAAGTTAGAGACAATGCATGGACACTATGGAGAAAAAAGGAACAAGGCAACTGAAAAGAACGAAGAAATAGAAGGCCTGAGGATCGCCTAATGCATTAGGCGAGTCGCTGAATGGCCTTAAGGTCGCCCAAAGTTCCAGTGTGCTGAGCCATGAAGGAAAATATCAAGTTTGCGAGGAAGAAGAGCAGTCGGTGCATCGTCGAGAAATTCTGCGAAGCAGTTCCCTGTCGCCCAATGAATCAAAATGCGAAGATGCTGAAGGCAAAAGCTGAAAGGCGATTAAACACACCAAAGGGCGGATCGCCGAGTGTATCGAAAACTATAAATTCCTATTTAATTCTTTAGTTTATTATCAAGTTGTAGAGAATTATTATTGAGACTTAGAATATTTTCAGTTTTTAGTTCTTAGAGTTTTTGGGAGACATTATTCTTGAGCTTGAAGGTTTTGAAGGTTTTAAACTCCAAGAAATTGGAAGTGGGTATCCAAGAATCTTCATCCTAAACGTGTTTAAAGACATGTTCTATCGTACCCGCTTGATGGAAACACTTGTTGGTATTGATTTCTAGCTCTTTTTCATGTCTAGTTAAAACCCAATTCTTTGGGTGTGATTTTGTGAATATGGGTTAAATTTCCCATTGGGAATAGCTTATTGTTAGTCTATTTGCTATTTAAATGTGATTTCATTTAGTAGTTGTGTTTGAACTTAATGGGATTGTAGTTGCAAATACGGTTTCATCTTAGTGTTTTTGGCGTGCTAGAGAGAGAGGTTTAAAAACTAGGACTACTAAATCAATAGCCGGTGGTTATTGGGTCGTCGTGGGTTCAGCTCGAGAGAGTGAATCCTAGACCTTCTCCCACACATTCAGCTTGAGAGGGTGAATGGGCTAAGGCGGAGGCTGTGCTTAAATGTTGCAACTCGATGTTTGAGAGAAACCGAGTTGATTCGGGCTAAGTTGCTCGAGAGAGAATTTACCTCCACTAAAGTCTAGCCTAGTTACAAATATTCAGTGATTTACTATCAATAGCATTTACCCAATAGTATATTTTATCCCATAGTCCTATCACATCCCAAGAATCCCGTCTCCCTATTTCGCATCTTTATATTTTTGCTATTTTTGTCATTAGTTGAATACAAACCTTCCATTGATAATTGACACTCATGTCAGCTTTAGATTTAATATGTTTTTATTCGTTAATATTTATAACTATGATTGATTAGAACTTGATTTTACTTTTCTATTAATTCTTGCAACCACTCCCTTGGGACTCGACCCCAACCCATTCGGTTGGGTTATATTACTATTGTACAATTGTAGACACTTGAATTGGAAGTTGTGTCTTGATTACGCAAATATCAACCCCTAACTCGGGCATCCCAATGTCAAATATAAAGATAAATCATATAGCCCCATGTTCAGAAAATTAATCAAATATCACATAATTCCCGCAACAATTAAAGATATCATACAATCCATCGCATATGCAAATCATCACAAATAGGCATCATACGAACTAAACAAGGAGATCAACATTTATCAACTTCTAAGAATCATGACACTACTCATTTCACAATTGACTTCCTAAGAAAGGTTAGTTACTCATCTCAGTCTAAAAGGGGGTAGCAAAACCTGATCAATGTTGAAACATCACTCGAACAATCCTATCGAAGCACTTCATCAACCACATATTCACCGGAACGATCCTCAACTATCAAGAATGAAAGGATTTCATCAAAAACAATCCAACGATACTCATATTGATAGAATTTAAAGTGGGTGTGAAACAATCCAAAAATCACTTCAGAAACTAAAAAGGTAAAATAAGATATTTAGTTGGAAATTAAGTTTCAAAAGCCAAGAGTAATTTATGGTCAAAATACACATTAAAATGATCAAGAAACAGGTTACAAATTAATGTTTTACTAATTTTTCAACTTTGGAAGAAAAACCCCAAAAACCCACTTTGAAGTCAAGATTTAAAAAGTTTACAAAAGATCAAATTTGAAGGAATCAACAAAGAATTGATAAACAAAGCTTACACACACTAATTCGCACAAGAATTCTCCCAAGAATCGCCTTCCCTAAGCTCCAAGAGATTAAGAATGGAGGAAATGAGAAAAATGAGAGAAATCCCTATTTGCTTTCTATCCAAGTCTAAAAATTGGGGTTTGCAAATGCGGCCCACAAGGCCACATAGGTTGACGAATGTGGGAACATCTCCACAAACATGGGAATATTTCCATGATCATGGAGCACTATTCACCCGTGAATCCGGCCTACTTTCCGACTAACGTAGTGTCTCATGCATCCTCCTCTCGTGAACACACTAGGGGTACTGAGAATGTGGTCCCCCTTCTCCAAACACCATAAACAGAAAATGGCCTTAGTCCAAGTCTTCAATCAGACCCTAAAAAATCATTGGGAGGCGATAAAAAAAATGGGGCATGCTACCCCACTAAAATTGGTATTCCAGACACTATGAAATCGTTAGATTTTCGAAAAGAGGTCAAATTATAGATATATCCTTCCGTACCACTCTTAAGGCTTAAAACTCAACTTCTCACCCCAAAAATAAAAATTCAACATAAGGCCTCAGAAATCATTAAAACCCACCCTACTAGCTTAAACTCAACGTTCCAGATGTGATGGAACTAACATAATTCCCATTCGATGCAGTAAAATGTTGACAAAAGTCAACACTATCATGAATTCTTAACTCAAGAGATGTGAAATCACTAAGAACACACTTGATCGCACAAGGGAATATCCCAATGTCACGACCCAAAGTATACCCTAGATGTAACATGACGTATAGAGCAACGAAAGGGCATATACAAGCCACTTAACAAACATCATACAAGATAATGGAAATAAAGATTTCAAAAGTAGCATTTTCATATTCCAAAAGAGGTTGATAGAGTGGAAGTGTAACAAAGTCTCAACAAGTGATCTAAAACATCAAAAGCAGTGATTAGGACGTAACCCATGCATATATCATCCAAACACTAGAAAGACATAAAGCAAGTAAATGTGTCTTAGTCCTCAGAACATGAGGTTGCACCAACTCTTTAATCCGATAGAATGAACAACAAGCCATGAGTGTGAGAAGTAGGAGTGTCAGTCCATACATTAATGAGACAATGTAGGAACAAGTATGCATTAATACATGGAATGTACTAAGTATGGAGAGATATGCATAAATTGAAATGATAGCATGGAGAGTTAAACATATGAGATATGAACATTTGAACATTTAAAGACTTAAAAAAGCAAGAGTGTATAAATCATAAGATATGGTGATACGTCCAAACTTACACATCAATTAAGATATATAAATGGTCGAAGTGAATTATAGATCTCAACTGGAGTTGAGGTCGATCCCACAGGGAATTTACTGTAGAAATAACTTTATTAACTCTTTTATTCAATTGCGGTTGATATTTCCAAAAAAGTAAATTACGAAAAGTAAATGTTGGGTTGTTTGTGTTCAAGTAACCAATGTTTAGTATTAATTAACATTCAAAAAGATCAAAACAGTAGTTTCAAGATGTTAGTATTTGATTTAACGAGACTAGGATTGTGTTCCCTTGACCTTAAATTCACTCTGGAATTCGATACAAATAACTATTTGTTGTTAATATTGCATATTCCTAGTAAGTTAGGTACATCTAACCTATTTTCAGCCCTATTAAATTACTTTCACTCTTTTCCTCTCTGTTTACCCTTGCATAGTTGTTCAGAAAGTTATCTTCTCTCGAACTATAATCTTTAAAACAAGTTAATGGAGTTTGATTCTAGCATTTCCTAATTATCACTTTTTTCTCAAACAAGTGATAAATACAAGAAAGTTCTAAAGTGTGCACTCATTAGAAATCATTATTTATGAAAGTAGAATTAACATATGCAATTAAGAATCAAACGTTACTCGTATTTGAATCTGTAGTTATGTTTTAGTCATGGTTCCCTCAACCCTAGTTGTGGTGTTTCGCCGCTCATTATTTCAAGAAAACCTATGGTAACGATTATCGAAAGCATGATAAAGTAAACTTGCAATAATAGCAACTAAAAACTTCTTGATTATCAACACTTAATCAAGAACATGAAGTTCTGATCAAAAGTAATCGACCAAGAAAAGCGTTTAAAAATGGAAATTATCATTTCTCCATGCTCAAAATGTCGCGATGTAATTGATGATGATTAAAAAATAAACCTTAAGTAATTAAAATAGTCTTTAAAAAAGAGTTCTACTCGAAATAGGACTGCATTGTCGCACAACTTCATGGGCAGGGTGACAACTGGTCTAAGCTTAGACGGCTCGTCAGGCCCTTCGTGGTCCCACACTTAGACAGTATGGGTCTTCCTTCACTAGTGGTCTTCACGTGCTACTAGACGGCTCGTCAAAAGCAGCACAACTCATCTAGTTCTTCGTGGAGTTACGCCTTCAGTTGGGTAGCTACTGGTTTGATTGCCTCTCTTTCACGAGCCATAAAATTGCTTGTCTATTGGACCACAACCCGTTTGGGGCTCCGTGGTATTTAAGAAGTACTTAGTCCTCCACTGTTTTCACTACTTCTCTTCCATGAGCTCTTAGACGACCCGTCTAATGGACCACAACTCACGTGGAGACTCATGGTGTTAGAGTTGGGTTCTATTTTCCAGCTTTATTCTATCTTTTGCATCCAAGTGCTTCACCAATACAATCATCAATGAAACTATCATATCCACATAAACAAACTCGATTTCTTGCACTAATCCTTAGTTTTGAGAGTCAAATGTGCTATGATTTCTCGGCACATCAAATGGTCAATGTATTTCAAAATAGGAAACATAGGAAAGCTTTAAAGAATTATATTCATTTTGTGGGATATTAAATTTAACCGACAATAAGACAATTGGAGTGTAGAATTCTCACATAAAGTGTCACGCCCCTAATGCCAAAACACAGGCCCGAGCTGACCTTGCTGAACCATTTGCTACTAGCGCATGGCAGCCACACACATTAAATGAAACAAACAAGTATATCTCGGCTTAAAACTAAGCCTTCGGCCGGCAATGCCCATGTCAACTGATCTATAAAAGAAACAGCTACTCCCACGAGATCATATAAATAAATAGCCAAATAGCACAGAAGTCCTGATTGGGCCGTCGAGGCCACCATGATATCTATACCAAAACTGAAAGAATGTATATATCAAGACAATAGATCAAACAACTCACAAGCTTCAGCAAAGCAACAACCTAGGCCAGTATGGCTATAACGTAGCTATACACCCCACGCACTAGTCAGCAAGCCTCTAAGAGTAGTAAAGATTGATGGGATAGGGCCCCAACCTACCCATAAAGATATATACAACAAAAGATAACAAACCTCCCAACTCTGGCAGCTCCGGAGGAAAGGGGCTAGCCAATCATATAAAAGTCAATCTTGCTGCTGAATAGGTCTACTGGGTCGTCTGTCGGGACCTGCATGCATAAATGCAACGCTCCCAAGGCAATGGGGCATCAATATAAATAATGAACAGAGTATGAAAGGCTATAGACTTAGTTAGAAAGTATCATAATATACCAAAAGCAATCACGTAAGGAAATCAAAATTTTAGATAAGCATGCTAACCCACTACTGAATCTAAAAATACAAAAATGATCAAACATCAACCTAACCAAGGCCCCATAAATTCGGCAGGTACAAACAACACCCCACCTACCTAGGCCCCCACAAGCCCAGAAGGTGCCAAATCAATCTACGTACCCCAATCGGTAGCCCATTCTCTTTGTAAGAAGTCACATAGCCCTTTTTGGCAATGATATAGCCCCGTAGGCAACACATAGCCCTCTTAGGCAACATCATAACTCTATGGGCTGCACATTGCCCTCTTTTGGCAACACATAGCCCTCTTTGGCGTCAAAATAGCCCTGTAGGCAACACATAACACTCTTTGGCATCAATATAGCCACGTGGGAAACACATATCCCTCTTTGGAAATAACATAGTCCTATTAGACAACATCATAGCCCCCATAGGAAGTTCATAGCTCAACAACTAACCACAATAGCCCCAAGGGAGACAACAAACAATTGAATAGGCTAAAGGCGAGCAATTTAGCTATAAACAATATATATGAATAATCTCCAAGTCATTCCTAACTTAGGATCGTTCTTAACAGATTATGAGTCCCTAAAATGAAGGTTTATAACCACTCAATCAGACAACCATTCACAATTACATTTACAAGATCACCAATGTAAACTACCTCTAAGGAAACATGTCGACGTAGGGAATAACCTTAACATACCTTTCTAATGAACGCTCGAAAGATCGTAGTTCCTTCACGAAAGTTGTTCCTTATGTCCTAAGCTCTGCAAACACTATATATACACATCTGGTACGCACCTATAAACAGTTTATAATTAATCCTAAATCGTCAGATTTGCCATATTTCCCCAACTTGTCGAAACGTCCGTAGAAATTCATAAAAACAATCATAAAAGAGTCCTGGGATGATTACCTTAGTTAACCAAGTTTAAACCTTGAAGAAACACCAATAACTACAAATTTATATCTTCAAAAAACCAGCTCCGAACGCAGCTAATAGAAGGGAAAAACGATTGCCACGTGTAGGGATTCCTTTTTAGGCACGGGGGCAATGTTTAATGGTAGAAATCGTCAAAAACTAACCTTCATCATGCTAGAACTCCATAGGAACCCTCTCTTAAGCTTTCTCTCTGGTTTTGAACTGAAATGAAATGTTTTGATGGCTTAAATGTTAAATAAGCCAACATACCATATTTTTGACCCGACCCGGATCCGACCCGAATTCTGCCCCAGTAATCCCTAGTAAAACCCTCATAACATGTTACTCTGAGGTCGATTTGATACGGGATTTTATGCATTGGAAACTAGACTCGTAGGCCTTCAAATTAACGGGTAATAGAGCTCCTAAATCTTTTTATATTGGGAGAAAACATCCCATACATTTGACCTAGATTTCAGAGAAATCATTAAAAAGGAACTTACGATAACTTTCACTAACTTTTATTTTGCCACTTACTTAACTTCAAAACTTGAGATACAACCCTTGAACACTTAAAATATGTCATATCACATCATTCTTAATTTATTACCCACCTTCCTTGTCTTTCACGAAGATACGAGTTAGTTTAGACGTTTTAAAATGTCGGGGTGTTACATCCTTCCCCCCTTAGAAACATTCGTGCTCGAATGAAAAAAATATAAGTCATGCGGTTAAGTCCTTAGGAGTTTCAAAAATGTAGGCGGAATATCCTTAGTAAATGTGACTATCCAGGAACATGAAACGCAGAAATTTTAACCTAGGTGTCTCACAGGATGACATAAATAGCTAAGCACTACAGCTCCACAATAACAGTACGAGCAAATATACAACGACAACAACAATAATAATAATAAGCAACAATATATATATTAAAAAAATTAGATTGGTATCTAACCTCACTTCACTAATATAAACATATATGCCATCACCCTGGGGTATGAAACAAGTGAGGATATTTGGACCTCATGCCATCCTCAGTTTCCCAGGTTACCTCTTCTCTATTCTTGTTTCTCCACAATACTTTAACTGAAGCCACCTCTTTAGTCCTCAATTTACGGACCTGTCGATCTAATATGGCAATTGGAGTTTTCTCGTAGGACAACTCCTTCGTGATATGAACATCCTCAACAGGGACAACCCGAGAAGGGTCTCCTATGCACTTCCGTAGCATCGATACATGGAAAACTGGATGAACATATTCTAGCCTCGAAGGAAATTCTAACTCATAAGCCACCCGTCCTACCCTCCGAAGGATCCGGTATGGCCCAATGAATCTTGGACTAAGCTTTCTCTTTTTGCCAAATCTCATAACACCCTTCATAGGCGAGACTTTTAAGAATACCTAATAATCAACAAAAAACTCTAAGTCCCTTCGTTGTACATCTGAGTATGACTTCTGTCGTCTTTGAGCTGTTAGCAACCTCTCTCGAATGAGTTTAACCTGCTCCACTATCTGTGGTACTAAGTCGGGTCGAATCAACCCTGACTCACCTACCTCAAACCACCCAATGAGGGACCTACATTTTCGCCCATACAAAGCCTCATAAGGTGCCATCCCGATGCTGGAATGATAATTATTATTGCATGCGAACTCAATAAGAGGTAAGTGGTCATCCCAACTTCCCTTGAAGTCTAGCGCGCACGCCCGTATCATATCCTCTAGTGTTAAAATTGGGCGCTCAACCTGGCCGTCTGTCTGAGTGTGAAAGGTTGTACCAAGATTAACCTGTGTCCCTAGTCCTTTCTGGAAGGACTTCATGTAACGACCCGGAAAATGATAGAGTGAAACTAGAGCCTCACATGTGAGTTTGGAGTCGAGAACTTAATGAAATGATTATATTTGAATTTGACCCAAAAAGTTCTTAAAAATGTGCTTCGGAAGTTACCGGAAACTTGTTTA
>JAJOOR010012821.1:0-36572 GCA_036250505.1 Solanum acaule
TTCATAGAATTGTTAGTAATTCGGGTAATTAGTGATTGTTTATTGATTCCCGTGTTATTATGATTGTTTGTAGACCAAGAACAAGCGGAACGAATCCGTAAAGGGAAGGATCAAGTTTCTTAGGGTTTCAAGCTTGTTTGGAGGTAGGTGATGGTTGTGATTCTATGATTGTGTGATGTATATTCGTTCTTGCTTCATTATGATACATGTATGTCTATGAATGTTGCATTATTGATCACACTTGTTGTAAATGAGATAGATGAATGATGGTTACCATGAAATCATGACTTAAATGTATGATCTTGAGGATATACTTGTGATTGTGATTGTGATTGTGGTGTGTTGAATGGATCGGTTGCCACGTTCCGGCATAACTAACTTGGATCGGTTGCCACGTTCCGGCATAATTATGGGATCGATTGCCGTGTTCTGGCGTAATCATTGGATCGGGTACCACGTTCCGGTATGCTAACTGTTTGGGTGTGGGTTCCATGAGAGAACTATTAAATTGAGTTCCTTGAGAGGACCATTGAATTGTGTTGTGTATCTACTTGTGATGAGTTCGTTTATATCTAATGATGATTGATATTAGAAGACGGTATGTTGCTCTAAATTGATATAACTGTGATATGTAAGAATTGTGAAGTTATTCATTGTTCGTATATGTTGATGATATTATATGTGTTCAATATGTGCATGTGATTATATTATTGTATTGACTAATGTATGTTACACTTATTGGGATAGCGGATTGATCCTACCAGTACACTTTGGTTGTGTACTGCTACTGCACTTGCTTGTTCTTTGTTGAGTACAGGGCATCTTCAGGCGGTTATTGATAGACCTCAGCAGGTGACTATTGAGCATGATCGGATTCAAGGGTGAGCCAGTTCTTTCAGGCTGCCATGAATCTTTCTTGTTTAAGTCCACTCTTTTCAGACTCAGACTATTTGTTTAAGGTGTTGTTTAGTTTCGGGGTTGTACCCTTTGTTCTTAGACTTGTCGTTAGTAGAGTTTTGGTACAATGACTTTCAGGTTCTAGGGGTTGTTCTTCCGCATTAGTTTGGCTTATTTGTTTAAACCTTTGGAGTTTATGGGAACTCCGTATTTTTATCGTCATTTAAACCTGCTTTCGTATCTTTAAATACATAGTTTTTGGTCAAGTTGTTTAGTCTGGGTTGTAGTAATGGTTTCTGGGTCGTCACAAAGTTGGTATTAGAGCCCTATGTTCGTTGATCTCATTGATCCAAAACGAGTCTAGTAGAGTCTTGCGGAACGGTACGATGACGTCCGTACTTTTCTTCGAGAGGCTATAGGACTTTAGGAAAAACTCACTTCTTTCTACTCCTTCGTGCTATGACTTGAATTCAATTGGTATCTGGGTGATACAAATTGGTATCTTTCCTCCTTTACTCTATGGTCCGAACCAGAGCAACAAAAGTGCTAATACTATCACTAGCAAGAGAGGATGTGTGTAGACTACCGACATTTGAATAGGGTCACCATTCAGAACTGTCACGACCTGAGAGCACCCCTTAGTCGTAACACAGTGTACTTGACCCCGAAGGGGTCGCATACAAGCCCTTAGCATTATCATATCATAAGATCGTAGAAAAATAGGGAGAATTTAAACTTTCTTTAAAGCATAATATCAAAAACATTTCATAAAAGCGGAAGTCTTTCTAACATCTTTGTCTCAAACCATATATGAATAACATGAATAAAAGTCTTGGGACGCAGCCCACAAAAGTCTTAAACATAAGAAAAGACATAGATGAAACATAAGGGGTTTGTCCTCGAAGCTATGAGGACTCACCAATCTTCAATCTTCTTGCACTTAGGAACCTAGCCTCCAAGCAACTCAATCTCCCAACACCCTACATTTGGTTAGAATGTAGGCAATATGCGTTAGTACAAAATGTACCAAGTATGAAAGCTAACATACCAACATAAAACATCTCAAAGGGGTTAGTCAACATAAGACATAATCATAAGAGACAATAACATAATCATAACATAAACTCCAACATAAGCATCATATCATAACAATTCAACATAAGACGTACATAAGTTCATACTTCAACCCTTAGTTTTTCATATTCAAGTGAACTACTTCACAAGCCACCTCCATGCATACTTGTGCAAGGCCAAGATAGCATCCCATAATACTATCTAAGCTAAGTACCTTCTCTTTGGTCATTCTTGGTCATAGTCCACCTTCATAGTTAAGACCTAGGTTTTCATGACATAAGAGCACTAAACCCCTAAGTAACCTCAAGGCACACTTGTGCAATGTATGTGGGGCATCCCATAATACCACACACACTAAGCATATCCTTAAAGTCACCATATTCATATTCATCATTTCTAAGTGTCACTACTTCATATTGGCAAGGAACTTATCAACTTAAGTCAATCATATCATGGAAGACAACTATAGCAACAATCCAAGCTAGGCATACATCACATAAGATGACACTTCATAAGTAGCCTCAAGTCATACTTGTGCCATGTATGAATGACATCCCATACTACCACTCACACTAAGTACTCCTTTGGGCTAGCTTACTCAATGCTAACTATTTATCATTCTAGACTCTCAAAGTATAACATACTATCATGCTAGACCTAACCACCATAGAAAACATCCTATCATAAAATCCAAGCTATCAAAGGAAGGATACAAGTATACTAACCTAGCCACCATGCAACTATTCAATAAGATGCAAGCTATCCTTAGGGGAGTGTGAATCCTCAACCCTAAGCTATCCTTAGGAGAGTATGATGTCTCAATCCTAAGCTACCATGCAATGGTCTTGGCCTAACAAGTCAAGCTACCATGAAATGCATTCTAACAATGCTAGTTCAAGCTACCCATAGGAGAGTATAGATCCTCAATCCTAGGCTACCATGCCTCTACTAATGCAAGCTACCATGAAAAGCATCCTACCAATGCTAGTTCAAGCTAACCTTAGGAGAACTTAATTCCTCAATCCCAAGCTACCATGAGATCTACCATCCCAAGCTACATAATTCAACTATCCATGAAGGAATCATAACACTCAACCTCAAGCTATTCTATTCTAACGAGCACAATCAACATACTAGTCTAGATCACAATACACATCATTCATAAGCCATAATCATAGACAATTCTAAGCATATTTCATCATAGAGTCCCAATTCTAATAATTCAATTCATATTCTATCATACATGCATAAGTATAGTTCAATTCATGATTTCATATTCCCATTCTTGGATAAGTTCTATACATGGTGATAACTCTAGAAAATTTATCAAGAACCATCAATTTCTCATCAAAAGATCTACACCCATATACTTAGAAAATTAGGGTTAGACAAGGAATTCACATAAATTCTTCATAATATAATGAATCAATACTAAATTAATCATATATGAGTAGTATCCAACACTTTGGAATCGTACCCACCTAAAACCCATACATTGGAAGTAACCCTAGCTTAGATTAGGGTTCTTCTTCACAAATCTTGAGGGTTTCTAGGGGAATATATGGGTGGAAGAACCCATAGATGAAAAGCTAAACATACCTTAATCAATGCCCTAACACAAGCCTTTAGCAATGGAGCCTTTGTTCTTGACCTTAGCTTTAACCCTAGCATCTTCTTCAATGGAGGTTCTTCTTAGAGAGATAAATATTTGAGAGAGGAGTGATTTGGGTTTTTGAATTGTGTCTAATGTAAATTGACTTAAACTTGGGGCTAATGACTTAAAATAGTCTAAATAGGTGAATAAAAGACATATAAAATGACCCCCACTTAAACCTAGGAGCATATGAATTTACCCAAATGTCCCTCAACTTAGATGCCCTGTCCCAGGCACCACGGCCACTTGGACGGTCCTTGAAGGGCACCACGGTCCGTGGTGGTGCCCGTGGTCCCTTCATCAGTAGCTCCCCCAACTTGCCAAGACCTTAAAACACCCTAAAATACTAAGGCACCTTCAGGGGCACTTTGACGGGCCGTGGTCAAGCCAACGGATCGTGAAGTGCCTTGTGAACTTGGGGCAGTGTCTTGGCCTCTTGGCCTGTCCTCCCAAGTGTCTAAGGCATCTCCAAGGACCCCTTCATAGACCGTGGTCCACACTACTGGTCGTGAACCCTTGGGCAGCCTTGGCCCTTTGGCTTAGGCTTTCCCTTTTGCCTTGGTAGTTGCCCTTCCCATGCACAACTAAACTCTTAAAGGTCATCTAGGCTACCATTTCTAATACATATCTTGATGTTCAACGATTAAACTCCTCATTCTAAACACATAAAGTCTCATTTACAACTCTATTTCCCATACATCAAGTCGTAGAACCCTAGCTTGTGGCTTTAGTTTGGTCTACTAGTGTCCGGGGTGTTACAAGAACTAGTATCCATTGCCTCAGATAAATGACATTTTGACCAATTGCAAGGTGCATCGATTTTCTCTAAGATTGATTTAAGGTCTGATTACCATCAGTTAAAGATTGAAGCGGTTAAGAATTGGGTTCGACCAAGTTCTATGATTAAAATTAGCAGTTTTGTGGGGCTCGCTTGCTACTATTGTCGCTTGTGGTATGAGTTGAGTCCAATCGGTATCTCCCGATTCCAATTGGTATCTCAACGAAGTGAACTAGATATCGTAGTCTCGGCTGAAGGGACACAAGCAAGTTAATTGGAACTGAGAAGGTTCCAATTGGTATATGGCCTTAGGGGCCGTATAAGGCATATATTATCAGTAATGGTCGTCTATGGAACAAACTAATGAAAGAATTTGAACTTGTTTGCAAGTTGTAACTGCTTGAGTGTCGTGAAACTTGTTGTGAAAAGAAAGCCATCACGAGATTAGGTACAAAATTACGATGTGGTTCATAAGCGAGAAATTCGGACGTGCGTTGCGACCAACTGATAACCGTGTGAGAGTCTGGGTTTATCCTGGGGATATGTGTGTGGTAGTGTTGAAACGATGTAAAAGGATTCTAAAGTGCGTATACTTCATTGGGTTGACCGGGTGGGGGGGGGGTAGACTATGAGTGTCCTAGCTAAAGGGATTTTCTTAAATGCCTAGTTATAGCCGGGAAATCTAGGGGAAATATAGAAAAGAGAGAAACCCCATAAATTGTTGGCAGGGGTTCTGTTTCCGTTGGAGCCGCTGGGGAGGGATAATCTCGCCAGCGCGAGAATGCCAGTGCGGGATTTCTCCCAATAGAGCGGTACAAGGTGAGACAGAATCTCAGCCCTATCTCCCATATTTTCCTCTAGTCACAATTATGGACCCCGAATCGTACTTGAACTAACCACCTCGATCTAATTCAGTGTTCAACAATCGAATATAAGTTATAAAGTGTGTTAACATTGTGGAGAACCTGAGCATATGAGGAGGAAATCAGCGAGGTCGTGGAGGCCAGGGAAATGGTAATGCAGGTAGAGGAGTAGTGCAGCCAGGCAAGGAGGTTGCCCGTCAAGATGACAAGGCTCAATTATGTGCTTTTCTGGGCAAGACCGAGTTTGAGGTGTGTGATGTAGCGGTCACTAGTGCTACTCTTGTTTGTGCCCGGATGGCTATTGTCTTATGTGATCTGGGTTCTACTTATTCGTACATGCTAGTTCAATTGCCTTGGGATTTGATATGGTTTGTGATATACTTGATGCCCCCATCCATGTTTCTACCCCAATTGAAGAGTCAATCATAGTCACCCATGTATATCGTGTTGTCTTGTTGTGTTTATGGATTTTTTCAGATTTGGGTTATGCTGGATATGAGTGACTTGATATAATCTTAGGCATGACTTGGTTGTCCCCCTATTATATCGGGCTTAATTGTAATACAAAGTCGGTAACTCTAGAGATCCTCGGTAAGGAAAAATTAGAGTGGGAAGGGGTGTACAAGCCTAAGCTAGCTAAGATCATATCCTCCATTCGGGCAAGGAAACTGGTAAGGAAGGGTTATTTGGCGTATTTGGTTGATGTTCAGGGTGTTGAGGTTGAGTCTCCCTCTATTGAGTCTATTCCTGTGGTGTCAAAATTGAGAGAGCTTAAAGCTCAAATCCAAGGGCTTCTTGATAGAGGTTTCATCTGTCATAATGCTTCCCCGTGGGGTGCTCCTGTCTTGTTGTTAAGAAGAAGGAGGGTAGTATGAGGACTCGTGATTTTATCTTAAGCCATAAAAGAGTGGATTAATACCGGGATGACAAGCTTATGGATAAGGAAGGTCCTAATAAGTATACTTGGGTCAAGGAAATTGAAGTATTCTAGTAAGAAAGTGCGTATAAATTGGGTTAGTCCTCTGAATTTGATAAGTATACCTGAGTTTGAGGTGTCGTGTTGATGGAAGGTTGACTTCGTAGTGATAATCAAGGCTGACTGAGCGTAATGGTACTAAGAGTTTGTGATGGATTATGACGGGATGCAACTATATCATAAAATTATTGGTTAAGCAAATTTTTATATAGTAATTACGACTTGCGAGTATATAAGGATTGTGGTTTTCTAACATTTTGTGAGTAACGTGGTTGCATGGAAGTTTTTGAGAGATGGTGGGACACCACTTGAATATAATTTAAAAAGAGCTAGTGTTATAATGAAGAAAAATAGTGAGATGTAGTACAACCTTTAGAGAGAGGCTAGAGCAAGAATATTTTATTTGATTGCAAAGGCTAAAGATATATCTTTAGAGGGGTAGATAATTGGGCTCAGAGATGCATGATTTCATCCGTTTTGTTGTGGCTATGGTAATAGTGTCACGTATCCATCAGGTTGGTAAAAAATTATCGAAAAAGACTTGAGAAAGGAGTGTGCGGACATTAGCTTGAGTGTGATGACAAGTGCTTGATTTTGTTTTTGAGTCTAGTAATGAGTATGATTGAAATTTTAACGAAATATATGGTAAGATCGATATAGATGTGATCAATGATAAATGGAGATTCGTGAATTCATAAAAATCTTCAACGTATAAGCTAATGTTGAAAGAGAAAGGGATTGTGTTATATGGTGGAAATTACAATTCAGATTTTTCATTGTGAGTCTACATCTGTGGTGATGTATTTTGTCAAGGTATGAATTGGCAAGGTGAGAAATGATCAAATGTATCTGGTATTGTGCATTAGAAAGGACTTACACCTGGGTTGATTCGTAAGTTTACTACTATTGATTGTTAAGTACCTAAGAAAGGTTTCATTTTTAAAAGTGTTGGTTTATAATAAGGTAAATGGTTGGAATGTGTATGATGGTTGTTAGTATTGTGAGTATGATTCACTAGCTATGCTCTAGTGTGTTTTCACTTTTGTGGGTGGATCTGGGTACCAAATCCTGCGATGTTCTCTTGGTTGAGTGGGATGATTGGGAAGATTTGGTTATTTCGAATGACATAATTGGTGTTGTCTTGGAGTTGTTAAAGTATTTTAGTGGTTCTACATGTACTACCTTACTTATGAGAATTTATAGAAGAGCTACCATGTGTATTTGTGGTTGTCCGGTAATCTTAATATTCCTCTAGTCGTCGAGGTCGTGTGTCGTTGAATGTGGGGATCATTTGGTCTAATTCTATTATTCTTAAGAGGTAATCTACAATCACTAAATCTAGAATTTCGATAGTGTTGTTAGAGGGGTTGTATGTTGGACATATCCCTCGATGAGTATCTGATTTCTAAGGATTAAATTTGTTATAACTTAAGCTCATGGGAATTTATGTTGTGTGATGGAGATATTGTTAAGAATTGTGATTGTTTGGGTATTATGAGTATGTGTTGGTTGATTCAGGTTCACTTCTATTTGTAGCGAGTATTGACTTGGAATTTTATCATGCTTAAGTGCTAAATGATTCGTTCGGATGATTGTGTCAAGGTCGTACGATCAACTTTGGTGGTTGTTGAGAATCGCTTTTGTTGTATTTAAGTTTACA
This sequence comes from Solanum acaule, assembly GCA_036250505.1. Taxonomy (NCBI): domain Eukaryota; kingdom Viridiplantae; phylum Streptophyta; class Magnoliopsida; order Solanales; family Solanaceae; genus Solanum; species Solanum acaule. Next base: position 7,903 of record JAJOOR010012821.1, read on the forward strand.
TACAACAATATTTATCACTCGAGTATTGAGATGACTTTATTAAGGCATTGTGTGGGAGGATGTGTAGGTGTTCAATTGGTTGGTTTGAGGTTGAAAATGTGAAACCTTTGAGAGTTGATTTGGTAAAAGATATTCAGGGTAAGGTGAGAAGTATCCAATATAAGCTTCTAGCATCCCAGAGTCGACGAAAAAAGTATATGGGACAAGTATCCCTAGTTATTCAACGATTCAGATACTACTCTACCTTTACATTAGCCAATCTTTCCTAATTGATCACTCGAGGACGAGTGATGGGTAAATTGGTATCTACTGTAACGACCTGATTTTTGTCGTTAGGGAAAAGCCAATTAGGAAAAGAATTGGGGCCAAAAAACTTTTTCGTAGTAACTTGAGATTTCCTAGCCTAGTCCATATTTGGACGAAATAGGAGTTAGTGAGGTCTAGGGAAATCTGGTAACAAATGAGAAATCTAATTATGATTTTGATTACATGATAGTTAGATAAGTCGTTAAGGAATCCGTACGACTTTACAAAATTGAGTTCGGGTAAGTAGATTTTTTGGGCGTCGTTGGTTAAATGGGGTCTTGGAATTATTAAAATAGCTCACTAGTTTCGTGCAAGCTGGTGGGGCGGGATTTCTGCTGCCAGGGCGGGGCCGCTGTAGCGGGGTGAGGACCGCTGTGGCGGTCCGACGTGACTTAAGGTCGTAAATAAATCCCAAAACGTCTTTATTCTGCACTTTTTGGTTTTTAGAGCTAAGGAACGAACCCCAAGTGATTCTTGACAGTTTTCCACCATTCTTGAGGCTAAAGGTAATATTTGAACTCCCCGAATTCATTTTTCGATCCGTAGAACGTAATCTAATGGGTAATTATTGATGGGGGAGGGTTTTGATGTAGAATCTATGGTGGAAACAACCCTATTTTGTATACTGGGATCATGGGTATGATCTAAGGTTAATAGAATTGTTAGCAATTCGGGTAATTAGTGATTTTTTATTGATTCACGTGTTAGTATGATTGTTTGTAGACCAAGAACAAGCGAAACGAATCCGTAAAGGGAAGGATCAAGTTTCTTAGGGTTTCAAGCTTGTTTGGAGGTAGGTGATGGTTGTGATTCTATGATTGTGTGATGTATGTTTGTTCTTGCTTCATTATGATACATATATGTTTATGAATGTTGCATTATTGATCACACTTGTTGTAAATGAGATAGATGAGTGATGGTTACCATGAAATCATGACTTAAATGTATGATCTTGAGGATATACTTGTGATTGTGATTGTGGTGTGTTGAATGGATCGGTTGCCACGTTCCGGCATAACTAACTTGGATCGGTTGCCACATTCCGACATAACTAACTTGGATCGGTTGCCACATTCCGGCATAACTAACTTGGATCGGTTGCCACGTTTTGGCATAACTAACTTGGATCGGTTGCCACGTTCCGGTATAATTATGGGATTGGTTGCCACGTTTCGATATAATCATTGGATCGGGTACCACGTTCCGGTATGCTAACTGTTTGGGTGTGGGTTCTATGAGAGGACTATTGAATTGGGTTCCGTGAGAGGACTATTGAATTGTGTTGTGTATCTACTTATGATGAGTTCGTTCATATCTAATGACGATTGATATTGGAAGACGGTATGTTGCTCTAAATTGATATAACTGTGATATGTGAGAATCGTGAAGTTGTTCATTGTTTGTATATGTTGATGATATTGTATATGTTCGATATGTGCATGTGATTATATTGTTGTATTGACTAATGTATGTTACACTTATTGGGATAGCTGCGTGATCCTACTAGTACACTGTGGTTGTGTACTGATAGTGCACTTGTTTGTTCTTTGTTGAGTACAGGGCATCTTCAGGCGGCTATTGATAGACCTCAGCTAGGTGACTATTAAGCGTGATCGGATTCAAGGGTGAGCCAGTTCTTTCAGGCTGCCATGAATCTTTCTTGTTTAAGTCCACTCTTTTCAGACTCAGACTATTTGTTTAAGGTGTTGTTTAGTTTCGGGGTTGTACCCTTTGTTCTTAGACTTGTCGTTAGTAGAGTTTTGGTACAATGACTTTTAGGTTCTAGGTGTTGTTCTTCCGCATTAGTTTGGCTTATTTGTTTAAACCTTTGGAGTTTATGAGAACTTCTTATTTTTATCGTCATTTAAACCTGCTTCCGTATCTTTAAATACATAGTTTTTGGTCAAGTTGTTTAGTCTGGGTTGTAGTAATGGTTCTCCCACCGGAGGGTTAGTGTGGGTGTCAATCACGACGGTCTGGGTCGTGACATTACCAAGCATGAACAAGCGGCGTAAGATGCATTATGTGGTATTTATGGATAGAAAGTTGTATGTAAGTGGAGGCATTGGATGAACCCAGAGCCGTCAAAGGTGCTATTGACACACTGTGGAGACGAATATATATGATATGAAAATAGGAAAATAGACTGAAATTTCGATCATGTCTCCCGTTTGAGCTAGAGCTAGGGGTGAAACTCCTGGTACATATGAAGAACCTCCTTTGGTGGAAGTTGTAAATGTTAAGAATTCATCACCAGCTTAATTATTTACTTGAGATAAGTCAAGAAAAATCTAGAATATTCTGAAGTTGTAAAGAATTGAAGGAAGATCTCTAGAATAAGTAATCTAAAGAGAAAAATCTACAAATATTCTAGAAAGGGTAATTCTAAAATTAAATAGTTGGAGGAATATTCTAGAATAGAGTGGAAAATATGTTTAGTTCCATCACCTCCTATAAATAGAGGTGGTCCATTTGATTTGTAACCAAGTAAAAAAGTAAGTGCAAAAGAGAGAGTAAGAAACCAAAAAAGTAATTAAGCAAGAAAACAAGAGTGAGTGCTAAGTAAAGAGTATTGTTGAAGCAAGCAACAAGTGAGTGATCAAGATTGTAAGATCAAAGTGGGTCCTTACTTTGATATAATAAAATTCAGATTATGAGAAATCGATTATACCCGTCAACCAAATATTTTCAAAAAGTGGTATGAGATCCCGGTGGATATAAGAGCGAGGTAGAAATTCAAAGAAGATCTTACAAGCTATTATCGAAGGCTCACACTTATCAATGACAGATTTCACAAGCACTCTCAATAGCGTTGAGAAGCTCAACGCAAACAACTACGAATCATCGAGCACGAGAATGCAATAGTACTTTCTCGGTCACGAATTATGAGATATCATCGGTGGATCAGACACCACACCACCAATAGATGTTGAAGCAACAAAAAGGTGGAAGGTCATGCATGCTCTCATTGTAACCATCGAGGATGAGTTCCTACAATGGATAAAGAATGCCAAGACACCCAATTCGTTGAAGTTTACACCTAAATTAAGATGCCACAAGCAATTGAGTGTACAAGGAAGCGCCTTTGGGACTGCACCTGCATTCAAAAGTTTTAACGGAAAATTATACAAAAAGAAGGATCACACTCAAAGAAGATATCTAAGTAAAACAGCATGTTAGATTCTTACCTCAAGTTCAAATTGACCCAAACAAAGTGTCTCAAGTGTAGGTGAGCTAAAAGAAGCTTTTCCAAAGTTAATCTTTCATCAACAAGTATTGAATTTTCAATCACAAGGTATAAATATGTCAATTTTCTACGGTTCTTAAAGCAATTTCTATTTAGTTCAAGATTATAGTGACTCTCAATAATAACCAAGGACTTCAACTCCAATGAGAACACAATGTTGAGGTATTGAGTACCATCACATAGTTCTATGGTTAATTTGACAAGAAGGGGAACATTGATAGTATAAAACTCTATTGCAAGCACAAAGGTTATTTTTTTCCAACTGAAGGACAGTGAGAGTTTGAAAGCCAAGAAAAGAATTTGGCTTTTTAAAGATACAGTTGAAGAGTTTCAAATGTGTCAGCGTTGGAAAATTAAATATATAAGAAGGTAGTTTGTAAGTACCATCTTTTGTCATGTTAAGCTTTAGCTTCTTGACACCAATTTTGGTGACATAGAGCATCCATCTATCAATATCTGCATATATAGACAAATGTACTCCTGAAACATCAAGATAAAACTTCACAATATTTTGAATGTGTTGTAAGAGAATCATATCTATTGTTTCTTTGACGACATTTTGAGATTTTTTTTAGCTAATTCCATGTAGAATTGCTTATCAAGCACCAAATTGGGAAGTTTGGCCCAAATATATCTCCAATTTTTAGACAAAATACTAGTTCTTGCAGCGTCATGAACTATAAAGACCGAGAGGATATGATCTATAACATTACTTGGTAGAACACTGATTTTATATTCAACGGAAGCAACTCTTTTTCTATCTGTTAGAAAAGAGTTAAATAGTCTAAGCTTAAAACATATAATCCAAATAGTTTTGAAGCTAAGGGAAAAAGGGAGAAGTTTATACCTTGAGTCATGCTGATTCTCAAACGTTAATTTGTATCTCAAATTACAGAGGAAAAGGTGTAATTTATAGTGAAGAGGTCTTTATAAATATTCATCTCTTCGTTTATCTATTAAGATTCACCGCACACAAAAGCAATTAATTATTGTATTAAATTGTAGAAGAATCAATATTCAAATACATATTTTCTATATATATATATATATATATATATATATAAATATATAAGATCAATCTATGGATTTATTCAAGTAATTTATTGACTTTGATCTTATATAACATAATTAATTAATCCTTCGTAACAACAGAAAAAATAAATACGTTCCTTTAATAAATATGTTCAGACACCTTTGCATTAGTCTTTTAATGCACATGAGAATGGAAATATTTCACTCGGATTGTTTGGTTCGTGCTTGGAAATAAAAGTAAATTTTGAAGATGTCATTTCAAATGCAAGTGTGAACAACATTTATATTTCTTTATGCATTAGGTGTGCAAATGTAGGACACAACTGAGAAGAATGTGTCTACTTATTTAATTTTATATAAGTTTAAGTGTCTATTTGTGCACATCCAAAGTTAGAGGGCGTAAATATCAGTTGAGGACTTGAGGTCAAGTTAGAAGACACATTTATATATTGTGCTCTAAGGGGTCGTTTGGTAAGGAGTATTAGGAGAAATAGTCCATGTATTATGTATGGTATTATATAGTACTATGTTTGGTAGGAATTTGGGCCTATGCATGGATTAGTTATACACTCTACATGGTATTATAAGATGTATAACTAATATCTTCCATTTGGTAATAGTATTACATATGATATAATACCAAGGGATAAGTCTATGTAAAGAAAAAAATATCCCTCAAATTATTTTAATTATTTTGTTTTTTCTTGATTTTATGTTTTATATTTGTACTAGTAAATTTATTTAAATAAATTAGCTTACAAATTTCAATACAAATCAATACAATATTTGAAATGTGAGTTGTTTAATATTTACTAATTAAAAGAGCAAATATATCACCACATGACGTTTGTGATCTTAATTGAATGTATTATTTGTTTATATAAATATATATATACTAGTTTCTGGACACGTGCTTTGCACGTGTGTTCCATGTGAATTTTTATAGATATGTTAGGAATGACTAAAATGCTATGGAAACATATGTGTAAGGAGAAGGTAATGAGTAATATAATGCAACAATTATAAATAAATCTTTAATAATATAACCAAAAAACACCAAACGAAGCGCATATTTTGATGTTTCAAATTAATTCTTTTTAAGCAACCAATTGTAACTTTTGAACTTTGGTAATAGTTAGCAAATTTTCAATAAAGTCACAAATGGCTAATTTGAGCTCAAATAATGTCACGATCCGATTTCTCGAGGCATGATGGCGCCTACCAACCCGCCAGTAGGCAAGCCAAACCCTGTCCCGGAACTTGACAGTAATGGGACTGGGAAGGGGGGGGGGGGAGGGGAACTATCCTCAACTAAGCGAAGCATAAATAAACAGAACACATAAGAGGAAGGCGAAAGCGAACCAAAAACTAGACATACAAAAGATTCCTCCCAAAACCTGGAAGTCACATGTACTAAACTACTGAAAGAGTACAAGTCCCAAAAATGGACCACAGAAACAAGACTGCCTCAAAAAGCAAAAGGCAAGTCAAAATGTAAATACAGAATGGAGACAGAAAATCCCAGAACGCCATGTGCTCACCTTCGTCTCAAGAATAGACCATTGCAAGCTCGACCTCATCGCTCATAGCTGGTGCTCGAACCTGCACCACTTAAATAGATGTAGAGTGTAGCATGAGTACCAAATCAACAGGTACCCGTAGGCATCATAGGCCGACTGAGCAAGAAAGGTAAAAACAGATCGAAAAGATAGAATCAAACACGAACATAGGTCAACCGAAATAAAACCAGAACAATCAGAGAGCTAGTCTAAGGATATTTAACCTAAACCCATCTAGGCCCCCCATAAGACCCGCTAGGTACACTCACGCTCAAACAAACAAGAACCCGAACGGACTCCCATAAGCCCGACAGGTACACAGAAAAGCCACAACTACGGAACCCAAAGAAAACCCAACTCCAAATCGACACAACCAACAACTCCAACCCAGTCAACAAGTGTGACTTCCACATCGGGCCACCTAGCCTGCCAGCAACTCCGGTGCATTACCCAGCCAGACGAGTGCCACGCGGGGGTATATTAATCTCCTCTAGAAGCCCTAATCCAACTGCCCAATAGGTTAACACTCCGGGGGCGCTACCCAAGACAACCAAGTGTGCCATCTAACACTCTCGAGGGACCTGCCCTAGCGAGACAGAGTGCACGGGCCTGTCAACTCCGAAGAGGACCTCAAGAAACTTATATCCAACTACCCAGCCATCTAATCACCCCGAGGGCCCTGCCTAATGCCAGCCAGGTGAGTCAGCTTTCACTCGCAGGGGCCCTGCCCAATGCCTGCCAGAGTGTGCGGGTAAAATCAACTTTGTAGAGGATCTCAAATTCCAAGCTATCGTAGATCGACGTCCACTACCAACCACATCAAAAAAGATGAATCAACTCCAAGCCATCGTGGATCGACGTCCACTATCAACTACCTCACACCAGAACCAACCGCGAAACACCCAAACCAGGAAAATACTACGCCTTTGATAATGCATCGGCATCACAGAAATGGGGAGAGAAGCCAGAAGGATCACAAACAATGAAAAGCCCAAAGCTAGGCTCAACTATCAGACCCAAGTCTGCTATGCTGGTCTACAAGGACCTAGTCCATCTGAATCATCATCGGATACATACCAAAGTTAACCAGGTGCATGTGTCTAAGGCAACACTAGACTATCCTAGACTAAGGCCAAAGATAAATTCCAACATAAATAAACAACCAACTAGATACTACACATGAAAAGACAAATAAACAGCCCAACATGTAATTCAAAAATACCCACGTATAAACAACCCCTCCGACAGCATGGTGCTAACCCCGAAACAACCCAAAAATCAACCCTACAACATGGTTTTTGAGAAGAAGAGAAGAAATACTAGTAGCCCATCCTAGATTCACACAATTCAGCATGCAATTACACAATCATGCTCAATTTAAAGGAAAGGAAGCCGTAGCCTACTTGAAGGCCGACCACGCGCTACAAATCACTCTGTTGGAGCTTTTACTTTCTCAACGGCCTCGAATTGCTGCCACACTATCAAAAATAGAATAACAGCAACAGCACGATCGTTTAGACACTAAAATCATTAAAATTGGAGACGGACCAATTTGGTAGTCAAAATTGGGAAATGTGGGACCCGCAATGGAATTTTCGGAATTGACTTTGTGAAGAGGTCCTAAACCCTCCCTTGAGCTTGTGTTCCAAAACGGAGCACCTCTCGGGGCTCCGAATAGCTCCATGCAACAACAAACCAAAATGCAAAACTTTACACAAAAAGAGACTTGGGGCAGCCACTTACAATGAAGATACACCACAATTGGTTACTTACCCACACGCTCTAGAAAGTGACCCACACAGCCCTCACCTGATCCTGAGCCAGAGGCCCCCGAAGGAGCCATCATGTTTGACGATTCAGAAATGTAGAATTAAAGAAACCATGCAATCGCCAGAGCCAACGCAAACGCGAACACACCAGACTTTGAATCACCCAAAACGGAGATCTAGAACTCGAGATATCGAAGTTTCAGAATGAGGCTGAATCTGATTTTTTGCTATATAAATAGTAGCAGTTTTGGTCGCTAAAAGCTAAATCTGGTCGCCAAAAGACCAAATTCCGATCGGTAAAGGTCTGCACCAGCTACACCAAATTTTGCTATATATTTTTTTAAAAGTCACCGAACGGACCCTCGCAATACGTTTGGGACCCGGTGAAAATAAACTAGATATGCTACCCCCTAAATTCGAAATTCCAGACTCAATGGCACAGTCGGATTTCCATACGATGTCATTTCGACAAAATGTAGGCCCCACGCCCAAATGCCATTTTTAGCCAATTTCCACAATGGCTCTCGGAATAAGATCGGAAGCCCTGGGAAGCACACGAAGGGTTGTTCTACATCAAACTCGGCATTACAGAACTAACTGCACTGACGAAATTCTCATCCGAGTGTGTTTACCAAGAATGTTGACCAAAGTTAAACTTAAGCCAAAATTCAAAGGCTAAAGCACCAAATGGCCCCAAAGTCACACCGAAAGCATTGGGACTCGTGCCAACCATGCTACTAGACTAATTGGCCGCTCCAGAGCTGATGCAATTGTTAGAATTCCTATCTGAGGTCATTTACTTGAGGTTATGACTGAAATCAACTTTTCAAGTTTCAAAAGCTCCAAAATAGGAAAACAATCATAAAACCCAAACAAACGACCAGGCGACCGAACAGTCTGTGCCAGCAACAGGAACGCTCTAAACGATGGAAAGAAGGCATAAACACAAAAATAACCTTGAGGGTCATTACAACTAAGAATATCAACTTACGGCAATAAAACATTCATTGAAACTAAATTAAGAAGTCTAATAGAGAAAACACACACAAAAAGATAGAGAAGGAAAAAAAAATACATTGTATACATACTTCTTAAAACTTGGATCGATAATAATATATATGGAAAAATAAACACTAAATTATACATAATTTTCTGAGTTCTTATCGACTCTTTCTACCATATCCTATCAATTTTCAAGAGTCTTCTTCATCTACTTTAACTATAGAATAAAGATGATAACCTTGGTAGGGGTTTCATGAAATAAAAAAAACTGAATTTATATATACAAAAATAAAGGAATACCAAAAGATATCTTTAAGTTTAATATTAAATATTTAGAGGTTATGGATATGAAAAGATGAGAGTTATGGATATCAAAAGCATAAAACAACTGAATTTATATAGATAGAAATGAAGAAATACCAAAAAATATCTTAAAGTTTTAGATAAATATTTAGAGGTTATGGATATGAAAAGATGAGAGTTACGGATATGAAAATCATAAAAATTTGAATAGGTAATTAGATATGAGTTATGAATATGAATATTTAAAGCAAATAACGTGTGTCTCTCAATTTTGAAGATTTGCACCCTTTTAAATTATTAAATTTCTTTATTATCATAAAGGATAATACTTTATCCACATAAATAATATTATTTATGAGAGGAGTTACGGAAAAAGCTATGAGAAGAAAAGTTGATTAATTTATTGTCACGACCTAGACCGTCGTGATTGACACTCATACTAACCCTCCGGTGGGAGAATCATTACCACAACCCAGCTAAGCAACTTAACCGAAAAGTAAGCATTTAAAGATACGGAAGCAAGTTTAAATGACGAGAAAAAATGGAGTTCCCATAAACTCCAAAGGTTTAATAAAACAACTAAACAAACTATTGCGGAAGTTTAAGCCCTAGAACCTGAAAGTTATTGTACCAAAACTCTAAATTCAACAAGTTTAAGAAAAGGGGTACAACCCCAAGCAAGCATAAGGAATATCTAAACCACCAGTCTGAGTCCGAATAATGGACTAAACAAAAGTGAAGGATCCATGGTAGCCTGAAAGAACTGGCTCACCCTCGAATCTGGTCTCGATCAGTTATATCCTAGCTGAGGTATATCCGTAACCGCCTGAAGATGCCCTGTACACAACAAAGAACGAGCAAGTACAGTATTAGTACACAACCACGGTGTACTGGTAGGATCACGTGGCTACTCCAGTAAGCAAAATACACGCATGCAATTACAACAAGTAAACATACATATACAAAATACATGGACCAACTTTCATTTCAAGAGCAACATACGGTTCCCAATATCAACGACAATACACATAAATGTTATAATAACAATGGTCCTCTCATGGAACCCACACCCAAACTGTTAGTGTGTCAGAACGTGACACCCGATCCAATATATTTGTCAGAACGTGACACCCGATCCAATATATATGTTGGAACGTGACACCCGATCTAATATATGTGTAGTAACGTGAAACCTGATCCAATATATGTGTCGGAACGTGACACCGATCCAATATATGTGTCCGAACGTGACACTCGATCCAATCAGCACAACCATAACCACAACCACAATCACACCCATAATAAACATTACTCATAATCATACAATCAAGTATTAGGTTCATGGCATGCAATTGTTCATTCATACTCATTTTCATCCTACCTCGAAACCAAGCTTGAATCCTCCTAAGACACTTAGGCCTCCCCTTTTCGGATTCTTTTCGGTTGTTCTTGGTCTAAAAGCAATCAATTTATGCAAGGATAAATAAACAAGGCCTCATTTACCCGGATAATAATCAATCGATCTAGCCATAGCCAAACCCAAGATCCTAATGTTCAATTAGGGCTTTTCCCACCATTAACTTCAGGTTAAAACCCTCCCCAATGATAATTACCCAAGAATCTAAGTTCTACGGATCGAAAATGGATTAGGGGAGTAATGATCTTACCTTTAGTGCTAAAAGTGGTGGAAAACTGTCAAGAACTTGCCCTGGCTCGTCTCTTAGCTCTCAAGAATGAACTTTTACAGAAAATAACGAAATTAAGGGATTTTACCTGATTTAAGTTGTGACTGTCCTGCTACAGCGGGACCCACCCTGCTACAGCGGCCCCGCTCTGGCGGGACTAATCCCGCTCTGGCAGCTTGCACGGAGACAAAAGGTCGGAATTTGAGTTCCAAGCTCCCTTTTCGCAACACACCTTCAACCCTAGAAGTTCACAAATTACCCTTTCACGCCAAGATCAGTTTCAGGAGTTCTACTCGCCCGAATTCGATTCCGTAAAGCCGTACAATCTCCTTAACGTCTTAGGTATCCACTCATGTGATAAAATTCACAATTAAATCTCCCATGCATTACCAGATTTCCCTAGACCTTACCTGACTCAGATTTCGTCCAAATTCAGACTAGGCTAGAAATTTCCAAGTCACTACTCAAAAGTTTTCTGGCCCAAATTGTTTCCCCATTGGATTTTCCATAACGACGGGAACAAGTCGTTACAATAGATACCAATTTACGCATCACTCGTCCCCGAGTGATAAACTAGGAAAAACTAGCTAAGGTTAGAGTAGAGTAGTATTTGAATGTTGAATAGCTGGGATACTTTTCTCGCATGTCCCTCTTGGTTTCCCAAGTAGCTTTCTCAACCGGACGATGCTTTTGTTGAACTTTCACGGACTTTATATCCTTGGTCCTCAGCTTTCGGACATCGCGATCAATAATTGCAACCGGTTCTTCCTCATACTGAAGGTCTTTGTTTAACAAAACTGAGTCCCACTTTATGATGTAATCTCCGTCCCCAAACCAACCAATTGAATACCTACACATCCTCCCATACAATGCCTCAGTGAAGTCATCTCAATACTTGAGTGATAAATATTATTGTATGTAAACTTCACTAACAACAAAAGTGATTCCCAATAACCAGTAAAGTCGGTCATACACATGCCTGCAACATGTTATCAAGGACCTTGACACGATCATTAGGACAAATCCTTTCTCACATAAGCTTGATAAAATTCTAAATCAATACTCGCTACAATTAGAAGTGAACCTGAACCAACCAACACACACTCATAATACCCAAACAATCATAGTTCTTATCAACATGTTCATCTCACAACATAAATTCCCATGAGCTTAAGTTATAAAAAATTGATCTTTAGACATCCGATACTCATTGAGGGATATGTCCAAGCATACAAACCCTCTAACAACACTATCAAAATGCTAGATTAGTAATTGTGACTGTAGATTACCCTTAATAATGGTAGAATTCGACCTAATGATCCCCACATTCAACCATACATAACCGATACATGACCTCGATGACTAGATGAATGTTAAGATTGCCGGACAACCATAAATACGCCTGGTAGCTCTACTATAAATTCTCATAAGCAAGGTGGTATATGTAGAACCACTGGAATACTTTAACAATTCCAAGACAACACCAAATATGTCATATGAAATAACCAAGTCTTTCCAATCATCCTACTCAACCAAGAGAACATCACATGATCGGTACACCTGATTCACCACTAGGGATCCATCCACAAAAGTGAAAACACACGAGAGCATAGCTAGTGAATCATTACAAAATGAAATAGATGGTCACATAAGAATTTACAGAATAAATATTGAATAGCACTAAAGGTTTTCCTCTGACTAGTCGATACCAGCCATTTCCATTTAGTTGACTCCACATACCCTTCACATCATTCCATTGAAGTCCACACTCTATATGCTAACAACCATCATGAACACTCTGACCATTTACCTTACTCTAAACTAACACTTTTAAAGGAAACCTTTCTTAGGTACTTTAACAATCAAAAGTAATAAACTTTGCGACTCAAACCAGGTGTATGTCCTTTCAAAGGCTCAATACCTGGTACAATTGATCATTTCTCACCTTACAAATTCATACCTTGACAAAATATATCACCACGAATGTATACTTACAATGAAAAATTTGAATTTTAAATTTAACCGTATAACACAATCCCCTTATCTATCAACATTAGCTTATACCTTGAAGATTTTTATAAATTCATAGTTCTTCGCTTATCATTGATTGCATCTCTATCGATCTTACAATTTCTTTTGCTAAAAAATATTCAATCGTACTCATTGCTAAACTCAAAAACAAAAACAAAGCACTTATCATCACACTCGAGCTAATGTATGTACACTCTTTTCTTAAGTCTTTTCCATTAGTTTTTAACCAACCTAATAGACCTGTGACACTATTACCATAGCCACAACAAAACGAATAAAATCACGCGTCTCTGAACCTAATTATCTACCCCTCTGAAGATACCTCTTTAGCCTTTGCAATCAAATATAATATTCTTACTCTCACTTCTCTCTAAGGCTGTACTACATCCCACTATTTTTTCCTTCAGTATGACTAGCTCTTTTACATTCTATTTGAGTGGTGTCCCACCATATCTTAATATTTCCATACAACCATGTTACTCACCAAATATTAGAAAACCACACCTTAGATACCCGCAAGTCATAATTACTATACAAAATTCGCATAACCAACAATCTTATTATATAGTTGCATCCCATCACAATCCATCCCGAACTCTTATTACCATTATGCTCAGGTAGCCCTGGCTATCACTATGAAGTCAACCTTTTCATCAACATGACACCTCAAACTCAGGTATACCCATCAAATTCAAAGGACTAACCCAATTTTATACGCATTTTCTTACTAAAATCTTCTATTGCCTTCACCCAAGTATACTCGATGGGACTTTGTTTATCAATAAGCTTGTCATTCCGGTATCAATCCACTCCTTTATGGCTTAAGATAAAATCACCAGTCCTCGTACTACCATCTTTCTTCTTAACAAACAAGACAGGAGGACCCCACAGGGAAGAACTAGGACGGATGAAACATTATCAAGAAGCTCATGGATTTGAGCCTTAAGCTCTCTTAATTCTGCTGAAGCCATGCGATAAGGAGGAATGGAGATGGGGCGAGTGCTAGGTTACAAGTCAATGCACAAATCTATATATCTATCCGAAAGTATACCAGGCAAATTGGTAGGAAACACTTCCTTGAATTCAGACACTATAGGAATAGACTCAATAGAGGGAGGCTCAACATCAACCTCCCGAATACGTGACAAATACACGAACACCCCTACCCCACCAGTTTCCTAACCTACACGAAAGATATGACCTTAGCTGCCTTAGGCTTGTACACCCCTTCCCACTCTAACCTTTCCCTACCGGGATCTCTAGAGTCACAAACTTAGCATTAAAATTAAGCACAACATAATAGGGGGACAACTAAGTCATGCCTAAGATTATATCGAAGTCAGTCATATCTAAAATAACCAAATCAGCCCAAGTCTGAAAACCTATAAACATAACAGGACAAACATGATATACCTGGGTGACTATGACTACTCTCCAACTTGTGTAGAAACATGGATGAGGGCATCAAGCACATCACAAACCGCATCAATTCCCAAGGCAAACTGAACTGAAAAATATGAATAAGTAGAACCCGGATCAAACAGAACAGTAGCCATTCAATCACAGATAAGAATAGCACCTGTGATCACTGCATCAGACACCTCAGCCTCGGTCTTGCCTGAAAAGGCATAAAATTGAGCCCTATTATCTTGACGGGCAACCTCCTTGCTTGGCGGCACTACTGCCCCTACCTGCATTACTATTTCCCCGGCCTCCACAACCTTGCTGATTTCCTCCTCATATGCCCAGGTTCTCCACAATTGTAACACATTTAATAACTTAATCAAGTAAGCATCGCTGGTATTGTAGTATTCGTATCATGACCCCCTTTGATATACACTCAATCTAGGAAATCGCAGTAGAGATTCTAACCTCAATTTTCGTAACATAATTTCATTATTTTCTAAGCAACTCATACATGTTATGACAACAATACTAAATGCATTTTCCAAAGTAATGGTGTTCATTATCTAGCCTTCCCTTACAATTTTTTTTGAATGTTGTTACCTTGGCAAAGTCTTATGACTTCACCCCCTTCTACCTCCGTAGCCACCTATAAGCTTGAATCTGCAAATCTGACCTTAATCCCTTCACAAAATGACGAATTCGCTCTTTTAGACTAAAGCAAAGTGGAGTACCATATTTGGATAAAACACAAACTTTTGCCTTAAAGGCTGCAATGAATATATTATATTTCTCTATATTCAGGAACTCATCTCTCCTCCTATCCATCAAAGTTCAAGGTATATACTTCTCCATACAGAAAGCTATAAAATATTTCCCAAGTCATAAGTAGTGCATTTACTAGTCGGCACTCAACATGAGACCATCACCACATTTTGGTGTCTCCCTTGAACTGGTATATCATAAACTCAACTCCAAATGCCTCTACCTTATCCATCTTATAAAGCAGCTCATGACAACCAACAAAACAAATCATAAGAATCTTCAGATTTAGTACCCATGAAGAATGAAGGTTTCAACCTTAAGAACATAATAAAAACCTTATGTTTGTCACTAGTCATTACATGCCCACATTGAATCGGGGAAACATGCTTATTTGGAAGGACGCATCCTCTCTTGCTAGTGTTGGTGTTACCACTTCTGTTGCTCTAGTTTTGACCACAGAGTGAAGGAGGAAAGATACTAATTTGTATTACCTACTATAACACCCCGTAGCCTAAAGAGGGAAACCTAGCCAATTTTAAGAACCTCTAGGTGTCACCCATGAGGTCCAAGCATGCCCCGTGGTTAGACCCACACCCCGTAGGTGGGCCTCATGGATGGGAACCATGAGGTAAGGTAGTAACCACAGCTCAGACCCACACCCCGTGGATGGGTCCACGGCCCGTGGTTGGGAGCCATAAGTCCAGGGCTAAAATTTCAAGCCCCAGACCATCGAACCACGCTTGACAAAGATGGACCGTAGGTCCATCCACGGTCCGTCAGTCGTGGTCTCGTGGTTGGTGTAGGCAGTTATTTTGGGGACCTAAGGGTCTTCCGATTTTAATTAAATCAATGTGGTGTCATTTTCCTACATCTAGACCACCTATATAAGTATTTTTAATCCCCAAAATCCCCCAATTAAGTCATTCTCTCAAATCCAAAAAGAATTCCCAAAACTCCTCTAAAAAATTCTCTCTTTAGAAGGAAGAAGAAGAAGGAAGAGAATGAAGCTAGGTCAAGTTAAATTCTCCAATCTTTGAGCTTGTGAGGGCATTGTAATCAAGGTATGATGGCTTTTCATCCATGGGGTCCTTTCTCCCACGGAGTCCCCTAGAATTCCCCCAATTTGATGAAGAATTCCCCAATTCTAGTTAGGGTTTCTTCCAATGTTGTGGGTTATGATGACTGTCGATCCAAATAGTTGGTTTATTATTGTTTATGATTTAATTGATATAATTACGTGTTTTTAGGATGAAATTACATGTACCCATGCTTACTCCATGATTTGACCTAGAATTGATATAGTTGGGTTGATACCATGAAGGGAAACTTTTTGGGTTTAGGCTTATCCTTATAGAATAGGTGAAATATGATTAGAATTGCTTGAGAATGAAGCTTAGATGATGATCATGAGATCTAGGGCTTTGAGAGTAATGCTTATGATGTGAATGGTTGGTAACTAATGTTATGGTTGAAGAAGGGACACTTCCCACATGAATTGCCTAATTATTAATGTATGAATGTGAAAGGCTTACTCACATGAATCTAGAATAAAATTTTAAATGAATGATGAGGCTAGAGGCGACTACCCTTGACCTCTCTCTTGAAGGATATGTGGTGATTTCACATACTCCTTAGAAGTGAACAAGAGGTGATTCCCTATATTCCTAGTATGATGAATGGACGTGGAGGTGAGTACCCATGATTCTTATGAAATAATGTGTAGGCGAGTACTCGTGTCATATGATGTGATTGTGGAGGCGAGTAGCCATGATCTTAAAGTAAGTAAGGCAAGAGGCGAATACCCGTTAGCCTTTGAAAGTTAGACAATAAGGTGAATCCCCATGTCTTTCAAAGTAAGTATGAACGATATGATTATGTTATGAATATGTTTAACTTGGAGTGTTGCTAGATATGCCTTCCATGATGTAAGCTTGACTAGAGGTGGATGACCCAAGTCTTGACTAAGGTTATGTGAGGTTACCTAAGGAAGAATTTCTCTCTTGTTATGATGCTTATTATGTCGTGATTATGCTTATGCCTTATGTCATATGTTGACTAATGCTTATGTTTATGTTGTTTATGCAAGCCATCATATTTAGTACATGATTGTACTAACGCATACTCTTGCCTACATTCTTATCAAATGTATGGTACGGTGATATATATTCTCACACTCATAGCTAGCTTCGTTGTTGATCAAGGAAGTGAAGATTTGGTGAGTCCTTATTGTGTTCGAGGATGTGATCATCCTTTTATTTTTTGTCTTTCTTTATGTGTTGGACTATTGTATGGGATGCGTCCCAAGATTTTATTCATGTTGTTTTAGATGGTTTAAGACTATGGTATTAGACTTACGCTCGTTTTATGAAAAAACTTCGATGGTAATGAAATGCTTTAAATTTCCGCACCATTTCTTATTAGTTTATATTATGATATGTTAAATGACTTGTATGAGGCCTCTCAGGCTCTTGTACGCCTTGTTACATTAGGGGTACCCTGGGTCGTGACAAACTTGGTAATCAGAGCACAAGGTTTAGAATGGTTCTAGGATGTCTTAAACCACGTCTAGTAGAGTCTTGTTCATAAGTGTGAAGCGCACTACATTTATGAATGTTGGGCTATTAGATGTTTAGGAAACATTACTTCTTCATTTCTCTAAGTCGTGCCATGGAGTTTAACTCTATAAGTCTTTCCCCTAATCCTTACCCGATGGTTTTCAAGATATGACTACTAAAAGGGCTAATGCTACAAGGATGGAGGGAGGCAATGTTGATTAAGAGGTTCCTCTTCAAGTTCCTCCCCAAGCTCCTCCTCAGGCTCCGATTGACCCATTGAATGAGAATGTAACAAATGCGGAGTTTAGGTTGGCTTTCCAAGTGTTGGCTTAAGACATGATGGAACAAGCCAATAGAGAGGTGGTAGCTCCCGTGAACCCAAATGTGGGTACGACGGCAGAAAGAGTGAGGGATTTTACAAGAATGAACCCTCCCGAATTTCATGGCTCCAAAGTTGAGTAAGATCCTCAAGAGTTTATCGATGAGGTCTATAAGATACTTGCTATTATGGGAGTGACTCCAGTAGAGAAGGTGGAATTGGCTGCTTACCAACTCAAAGGGGTTGCTCAAATTTGGTTTAATCAATAGAAAGAGGCAAGGCCGATGGAAGAGGGTCCCATAGAATGGGAAAGGTTCAAAAGTGCTTTTCTTGATCGATTTTTCCCTCTAGAGATGAGAGAGGCCAAGGTGCTCGAGTTCATCAACCTTAGGCAAGGAAATATGAGTGTAAGGGAGTACGCTTTGAGGTTCACTCAACTATCTAAGTATGCTCCTTCTATTGTGGTGGATTGTAGGACTAAGATGAGTAAGTTTGTGTCGGGAGTGTCTGACTTGGTTGTCAAAGAATGGAGCACCACTATGCTTGTCCATGACATGGAAATTTCTCACCTTATGGTGCATGCCCAACAAATTGAGGAAGAAAAGCTCAAGGAAAGATCTAGAGAGGCAAAGAGAGCAAGAGTGGATGATGATAACTATTCACATTCTAGGTCCGGTGGACGGGGTCGTTCAAGGTTTCGGCAAAAGTTCTCCAGGCAAGGTTAATTTAGTGATCCTTCAAGGCCTAATAATGAGAGGGTGTCTAACCCAAAACCTCAAGTAGATAGTAATAGGCCTTCCATGCCTACTTGTGGTAAATATGGGAGAAATCATGAGGGTAAGTGTCTAGCAGGATCCAATGCTTGCTTTGGGTGTGGTAAGACAGATCACAAAATAAGGAATTGATCTTCGGTTGCTAAGAATGAGGGAGATACTCATCATAGGGCTCAACTATACCCTTCATCCGGTCCAAGTGGTTCGGCTAAGCAAAACCGTTTCTATGCTCTCCAAACTAGAGGTGACCAAGAGAGTTCCCCGGATGTGGTGACCGGTATGTTAATTTTTTACCATATAGATGTGTATGCTTTACTTGATCCAGAGGATACTTTGTCCCTTGTGACTCCTTATATATCTATGAGGTTTGATGTGCTCCCCGATGTGTTATTAGAACCTTTTTCTGTCTCTACCCCTGTTGGTGATTCTGTGGTGACTAAGAGGGTCTATAGAAGATGTCACATTTCCTTATCCCATAGAGTTACTCTTGTTGATTTGGTAGAGCTTGGTATGTTAGACTTTGATGTCATCCTTGGGATGGATTGGTTGCATTCATGTTATGCCTCTATTGATTGTAGGACCCGGGTAGTCAAGTTTCTATTCCCAAAAGAGCTTATCCTAGAGTGGAAGGGGGGAAATTCTATGCCTAGAGGTCAATTTGTTTCTTACCTTAAAGCTAGGAAAATGATTTCCAAGGGTTGTATTTACCATATAGTGAGGGTGAGGGATATGGATTCCTAAACCCCCATTCTTGAGTCGGTTCCCATTGTAAAAGAGTTTCCAAAAGTGTTTCCCGATGATCTTTCTGGTGTTCCTCCTGAAAGGGAAATAGACTTCGATATTGACCTTCTCCCGGATACACAATCTATCTCTATTCCTCCTTATTGAATGGCTTCTGTGGAACTTAAGGAGTTGAAAGAGAAACTAAAGGATTTGTTGGACAAGGGTTTATCCAACTGAGTATCTCTCCATGGGGTGCTCTGGTTTTGTTTGTTAGAAAGAAAGATGTGTCCCTTCATATATGTATTGATTATCGATAATTAAACAAGGTGACCATTAAAAATAAGTATCCTCTTCCAAGGATAGATGATTTATTGACCAACTTCAAGGGGCAAGTTATTTCTCTAAGATTGATCTCTGGTCGGGTTATCACCAATTGAGGGTGAAAGAAGAAGATATTTCGAAAATGGCTTTTAGGACCCGATATGGCCATTATGAGTTCTTAGTAATGTCCTTTGGTTTGACTAACGCTCCGGCGGCGTTCATGGACTTGATAAATAGAGTATTCTGACAATATCTTGACATGTTTGTGATATTATTTACCGATGATATTTTGATATATTCAAGAAGTGAGAATAAGCATATTGATCATTTGAGGATCGTATTGCAAATCCTTAAGGCCCAACAACTTTATGCAAAGTTTAGCAAATGTCGATTTTTGTTGAGGTCCATGGCTTTCTTAGGCCATATTGTTTCAAGCAAGGGTATTGAGGTGGATCCAATTAAGACGGATGCGTTCAAGAGTTGGCCTAGATTATTATCACCGACAAATATTAGAAGCTTCTTGGGTTTGACCGGTTATTATAGAAGGTTTATTGAGGGGTTTTCCTCCATTGCTTCTCCGTTGATGGCATTGATTCAAAAGAAGGCTAAGTTTGTATGGTCGGATGTTTGTGAGAAAAGTTTTCAAGAGTTGAAAGATAGACTTACTTCCGCTCTGGTGTTGACTTTACTGGAAGGTGCATATGATTTTGTGGTATATTGTGACGCCTCTAGATTTGGGTTGGGATCTGTACTTATGCAAAATGGTAAGGTGATTGCCTATGCTTCAAGGCAACTTAAGGTTCACGAGAAGAACTATCCTACCCACGACCTTGACTATGCGGCGGTGGTATTTGCCTTAAAAATTTGGAGGCATTATTTGTATAGGGTTCATATTGATGTTTTCACCGACCATAAGAGTTTACAATATGTGTTTACCCAAAGAGATCTAAATCTTCGCGCCAAGAAGGTGGTTGGAATTATTTAAGGACTATGATATGGGTGTTCTTTAACCCCCGGAAAGGCGAATGTGGTGGCAGATGCTCCTAGTAGGTTGTCAATGGGTAGTGTTGCATATGTTGATGATAATAGAAAAGAGTTGGCACGAGATGTGCATAGATTGGCCCAATTGGGTGTTCGATTGGTAGACTCCGACAAAGGTGGTGTCATGGTCCATAATGGTTCCAAATCATCTTTTGTAAATGATGTGAAATCTAAGCAATGTCTTGATCCAACTTTAGTGGAATTGAATGAAACGGTACTCAAGAAGTCCGTTGAGGCTTTCTCCCAAGGGAGATGTGGTACTTAGATACCAAGGTCGATTATGTGTTCCAAATGTTGATGAGCTAAGGGAATAAATTTTGGCAGAGGCCCATAGTTTGCGGTATTCTATTCACCTGGGAGCCACCAAGATGTACCATGATTTATGGGAAGTCTATTGGAGGAATGAGATGAAGAAGGATATTGTGGTATTTGTGGCCGAATGTCTGAATTTCCAACAAGTAAAGATTGAGCATCAGAAATAAGAGGTTTAGCTCAAAATATTAGCATTCCTACTTGGAAGTGGGAAGACGTGAATATGGATTTTATAGTTGCCTCGCACCCGGCGACAACATGACTCTATTTGGGTGGTGGTAGATCGGATGACAAAATCGGCACATTTCCTTCCCGTCAAGGTTTCTTACGATGGGAGATTATGCTGATTTTTATTTGAGAGATAGTAAGGCTACATGGAGTGTCGTTGTCCATTATTTCTGATCGTGGTACCAAATTTACTTCCCAGTTTTGGAAGTCATTTCAAAAGGGACTTGGCACTAAGGTTAAGCTTAACATAACTTTTCACCCACAAACCGATGGGCAAGTGGAGCGAACGATCCAAACTTTAGAGGATATATTAAGAGCATGTGTCATCGATTTCAAGGGAAGTTGGGATGATCACTTGCCGTTGATAGAGTTCTCTTATAATAATATTTACCATTCTAGTATTGGTATGGCCCCCTTTGAAGCTCTTTATGGTAGGAGGTGTAGATCTCCTATAGGGTGGTTTGAAGTGGGTGAAGTTGCTTTGATTGGACCCGAATTATTTTATGAGACTATGGAGAATGTCTGGCTCATTAGAGAGAGACTGAGAACCTCCCAAAGCCGACAAAAGTCCTATGCCGATTTTAGAAGAAGAGACATAGAGTTTGAGGTTACTGATTGGGTCTATTTGAAAATCTCACCCATGAAGGGTGTGATGAGATTTGGCAAGAAGGGAATGCTTAGTCCCCGATACGTGGGCCCGTATCAAATCTTGAGACGTGTTTGTAAGGTTGTGTATGAACTTGCTTTGCCAAATGATTTTGCAATGGTGCATCCCATTTTACATGGCTCTATGATTAAGAAGTGTGTTGGAGATCCAACATCCATAGTTTTCCTTGAAGGGTTGGGAGTTGATGAAAATCTCTGTTATGAAGAAGTTTCGGTTGAGATTCTAGACCGGCAAGTTAAGAGATTGAGGAACAAGGAAGTTGCTTCCGTAAAGGTTTTGTGGAGAAACCACATAGTTGAGGGTGCTACTTGGGAGGCCAAGGCCGATATGAAGTCCCTATATCCTCATCTCTTTCCTTCTACTCTAACTTAAGGTAATGAATTTCCTCTTGGTTTGCTTTATGTTTAGAAGTCATGTGTGTTTTATGTGTTTCCATAATTTCTTTATATGCATGTTCATGAATTGCTTAAGTTGTGAAAGAAATGACTTATGTGAATTATTTTCCTCATGTTGTTGTGCATTGAGTATGAGTTGCTTATAAACTTCATGAGATGAGTTGTTGAACATGCCTTGACTTGGAGTGGAGATTTCCTTCTAAGATATGTGGTTTTTGAGATTGAATTGCATATGAGCTCCATGAGATTGTGTTGAGCATGTTTTTAAAGTTTGGAGATTGTAAGTTCCTCCTTGAAGTAAGAAATGTGAAAATTTCATGCATATTGTGTTGTTAGATGTAGTCCCTACTTCCTTATAGTGCATAGAACATGTTTGGCTTGGAGATGATGTTTCCTCTTTATTGGTGTTCATTAAGTTGAGTTTCATGCATGATGGGATGCTAGTTTTGAGTCTTTTCGTTTAGAAACATGCTTATAATCTCATTCGAGGATGAATGATCCCAAGGGGGAGATATTGTCACACCCCGTAACTTAAAGAGGGAAACCTAGCCAATTTTCAGAACCTCCAGGGGTCACCCACGAAGGCCAACCACACCCCATAGGTGGGCCTCGTGGATGGGCACTATGATGTATTGCCTAAGACCGTAACCACGGCCAGGACCCACACCCCGTGGATGGGTCCACGTCCTGTGGTTGGGTGCCGCATATCCAGGGCTCCAATTTTATGCCCTAGACTATCTAACCACGCTTGACCATAACGGACCGTAGGTCCATCCACGGTCCGTCAGTCGTGGTCTCGTGGTTGGTGACTGGGCGGTTATTTTGGGGACTTAAGGGTCTTTTCCGGTTTTAATTAAATCAATGTGATGTCGTTTTTCCTACATCTAGACCACATATATAAGTATTTTTTTTAACCCCCAAAAATCCCCCAATTAAGTCATTCTCTCAAATCCCAAAAATAATTCCCAAAACTCCTCTAAAAAATTCTCTCTCTAGAAGGAAGAAGAAGAAGGAAGAAAAGGAAGCTAGGTCAAGTTCAAGTCTCCAATCTTCAAGCTTGTGAGGGCTTTGTATTCAAGGTATGATGGCTTTTCATCATGGGATCCTTCTTCCCATGGAGTCCCCTAGAATTCCCCCAATTTGATGAAGAATTCCCTAATTCTAGTTAGGGTTTCTTCCAATGTTGTGGGTTATGATGAATGTGGATCCAAATAGTTGGATCATGATTGTTTTTGATTGAATTGGTAGAATTACATGTTTTTAGGATGAAATTACATGTACCTATGCCTACTCCATGATTTGACCTAGAATTGATATAGTTGAGTTGATACCATGAAGGGAAACTTTGTGGGTTTAGGCTTTTCCTTATAAGATTGATGAAATATGATTAGAATTGATTGATAATGAAGCTTAGATGATGATCATGAGATCTAGGGCTTTGACATTAAATCTTATGATATGAATTGTTAGTAACTAATGTTATGGTTGAAGAAGGGATACTTCCCACATGAATTGCCTAATTATGAATGTATGAATGTGAAAGGCTTACTCACATGAATGATTCTAGGTTTGAAAGGATTGCTCACCTAAAATGAATGTAGACTAAAATGTTAAATGAATTATGAGGTTAGAGGCGACTACCCTTGACCTCTATATTGAAGGATATGTGGTGATTTCCCATACTCCTTAGAAGTGAACAAGAGGTGATTCCCTATGTTCCTAATATGATGAATGGACATGGAAGAGAGTACCCATGCTCCTTATGAAATGATGTGGAGGTGAGTACCCGTGTCATATGATGTGATTGTGAAAGAGAGTACCCACGATCTTAAGGTAAGTAAGGCAAGAGGAGAATACCTGTTAGCCTTTGAAAGTTAGGCAATGAGGCGAATCCCCATGTCTTTAAAAGTAAGTATGAACGATATGATTATGTTATGAAGATATTTAACTTGGAGTGTTGCTAGATATGCCTTCCATGATGTAAGCTTGACTAGAGGTGGATGACCTAAGTCTTGACTAAGGTTAAGTGAGGTTAATTAAGGAAGTATTTCTCTCTTATTATGATGCTTATTATGTCATGATTATGCTTATGTCTTATGTCATATGTTGACTAATGCTTATGTTTATGTTATTTATGCTAGCCATTATATTTAGTACATGATTGTACTAACGCATACTCTTGCCTACATTCTTATCAAATGTAGGGTTCGGCGATATAGATTCTCACACTCGTGGCTAGCTTTGTTGTTGATCAAGGAAGTGAAGATTTGGTGAGTCCTCATTGTGTTCGAATCTGAGCGTAACGAATCGAAGCCGAAGACGAATCAAGGTAGCTTTCCTGCCAAGTCGATAAGATGTGATCAACCTTTTCTCTTATATATTTCTTTATGTCTTGGACTGTTGTATGGACTGCGTCCCAAGACTTTATTCATGTTGTTTTAGATGGTATTAGACTTCCGCTCGTTTTATGAAAAAACTTCGATATTAATGAAATGTTTTAAATTTTCACATTATTTTCTATTACTTTATGTTATGATATGCTAAGTGACTTGTATGAGGCCTCTCGTGGTCTTGTACGCCTTGTTACATCTAAGGGGTACCCCTGAGTCGTGACACCTAGATACCAATTGGATTCAAGTAATAGCACGAAGAAAGAAAGAAATGAGTTTTCCTAAAGTCTTATTGCCTCTCGAAGAAAAGTACAGATGTTTCCGTACCGTTCCGCAAGACTCTACAAGACTCGTTTTGGTATAATGTGATCAACGAACCTAGGGCTCTGATACCAACTTTGTCACGACCCAGACCGTTGTGATTAGCACCCACACTAACCCTTCGGTGAGAGAGCCATTACTACAACCCGACTAAGCAACTTAAACGAAAACTAAGCATTTAAAGATACAGAAGCATGTTTAAATGACGAGTAAAATGGAGTTCCCATAAACTCCTAAGGTTTAATAAAACAACTAAACAAACTATTGCGGAAGTTTAACCCCTAGAACCTAAAAGTCATTGTACAAAAACTCTAAATTCAACAAGTCTAAGAAAAGGGTACAACCCCAACCAAACATAAGGAATATCTAAACCACTAGTCTGAGTCTGAAGAGAATGAACTAAACAAAAGTGAAGGATCCATGGTAGCCTGAAAGAACTGGCTCACCCTCAAATCCGGTCTCGATCAGTTATCTCCTAGCTTAGGTCTATCCGTAATCGCCTGAAGATGCCATGTACTCAACAAAGAACGAGCAAGTGCAATATCAGTATACAACCACAGTTTACTGGTAGGACCACATAGCTACTCCAGTAAGCGAAATACACGCAAGAAATTACAACACAGTAAATATACATATACAGAATACATGGATTAATTATCATTTCAAGAGCAACATACGGTTCCCAATATCAACGACAATACACATAAATGTAATAATCACAATGGTCCTCTCATGGAACACACACCCAAACTGTTAGTGTGTCGGAACGTGACATCCGATCCAATATATGTGTCGGAACATGACACCTAATCAAATATATGATTTGGATCGTGACACTCAATCTAATATATGTGTCGGAATGTGACACCCGATCCAATATATGTGTCGGAACGTGACACTCGATCCAATATATGTGTCAGAATGTGACACCCGATCCAATATATGTGTCGATACGTGACACCCAATCCAATATATGTGTCGGAACGTGACACCTGCTCCAATCAACACAACCACAATCACAATCACACCCATAATGAACATTAATCATAATCATATAATCAAGTATTAGGTTCATGGCATGCAATTGTTCATTCATACTCATTTTCATTAGGTTTGATCTACATTGCCTCAATTACCAACATATATCAGACAAACAAGAAATCAAACCATCACCTACCTTGAAACCAAGCTTGAATCCTCCTAAGACACTTGAGCCTCCACTTTTCAGATTCTTTCCGCTTGTTCTTGGTCTAAAAACAATCAATTAACGGAATGATTAATAAACAAGGCCTAATTTACAGAATAATAATCAATCTATCTATCCATGGCCAAACCCAAGATCCTAATGTCCAATTAGGGCTTTTTCCCACCATTAACTTCAGGTCAAAACCGTCCCCCAATGATAATTACCCAAGAATCTATGTTCTACGGATCGAAAATGGATTAGGGGAGTAATGATCTTACCTTTAGTGCTAGAAGTGGTGGAAAAACTTGACCTGGGTTGTCTATTAGCTCTCAAGAACGAACTTTTGCAGAAAATAACGAAGTTGGGGCTTTATACCCGATTTAAGTCGCGATTGTCCAACTACAGCGGGACCCATCCCGCTAAAACGCCCCCACTCTGGTGGTTTGCATGGAGACAGAAGGTCGGAATTTGAGTTCAAGCTCCTATTTCGTAACACACCGTCAACCCTTGATGTTAAAAAACTACCGCCAAGATCAGTTTCGGGAGTTCTACTCGTCCGAATTCGATTATGTAAAGCTGTATGAGCTCCTTAACGTCTTGGCTACCCACTCATGTGATCAAATTCATAATTAAATCTCCCTTTCATTACCAGATTTCCCTAGACCTTACCTGACTCAGATTTCATCCAAATTTGGACTAGGTTAGAAATTTTCAAGTCGCTACTCAAAAGTTTTCTGGCCCAAATTTTTTCCCCATTGGGTTTTCCATAACGATGGGAACATGTCGTTACATTTATGTAGAGATTTTTGGATTTTTTAATTATTATTATTATTATTATTATTATTAAATTAGATATTTTAATTAAGAATTAATCTAAGGAAGTGCAAAATTCATTAATATGTTAATTAAAATGATATAATTTAATATTTAAATTAAATAGTTCAATGTTTTGTAACATTTTAATTTATAGTAGGGGTAAAACGGTAATTGAACTTATAACTTTTTTTGTTCCCACTTATAGTAATAATATATGAGGTTTAAGTCATCAACAACCACTCAAAGTTGTCCCCATATTTCATTTGGACACCTCAATTTAAACTTATACCTATTGAACACTTGTACCTGCTTGAATTTAAACCATTTGAACACTTTTTTGATAATCAACTAAAAGTATAAGATGTTTGTAATACACTTGCACTGATATGGCAAATTGACGAATGACTAAGGTACATGGCATTTTGAGCCAAATATTTATTAATAATTATAAAGAAAATAAAAAAAAGGAAAAAACTCTTTATCCTCTCTACCATGGACCTTCAACCTCCTTTGAGCCACCATCGCCATCGTCTGATTTCTTTTTCAATTTGATTTTAAAGAAAAAAAATTGAAATAGCAAACTACATATCCTTCCGCGATTAATTCTTCATTTTATCCTTTTGTTAATCGTCTCAATTTCTAAGATAGTTGAAAGAAATTCAACCATTAATGGTGAAATTGAGTTTGTTTGGTGAAGAAAATTTTCAACTCTAGAAAAGGACTTCTGAAACTATTTGTTTGAAATCAACAATTGTTAAATTTATTCATTTTCATCCTTTTTCTAATCTTTGTTGTTGAAAGAAACAAACTTAAGCTATTTTAGAAAAAAAAAATCAATACATATTTCTGGAAAAGGGATTTTGATATTGAGTTGTTTGTAGCTAAACCCATCTCCATTTTCTTCTTTTTATCTCGTTGGTGTGTTTGGTGCGGAAGAAAATTGATCAATTTCAGGTTGAAATACGATAGTGGTGAGGGACAAAGTGGGGTAGCTGACAACAAGAGAGAAGAGAAGGGGGGATGGTGGCGGTAGTAGCGGTGGAACCGGTGGAAATGGTGGTGGAAGAAATTAGGCTTAATTATGGAAGAAAGAACAAGAAAGAGATTTTAAAAAACAACAAAAATGGTCTCTCATGCGCTCAATAGCGATGTAATGCACTTTCCATGCCATATCAGCGAAAAGTGTTAATAGGTACTTGTTTTGAATAATATAAGTGTTCAATAGATACATAATTTAGTAGAGCTGTTCAAATGAAATGCACAGACAACTTTAAGTGGTCGTCGATGACTTAAGTCTAATATATGATGATATGATATGATATGACATGATATGAAATGATTATATGATATATATTATATTTATTATTATATATTATATTTATTATTATTATTATTATTATTATTATTATTATGATGATGATTATTATTATTATTATGATGATGATGATGATGATTATTATTATTATTATTATGATGATTATTATTATTATGATGATTATTATTATTATTATTATTATTAT